>PVJS01005686.1:0-63121 GCA_004027185.1 Glis glis | reverse complement strand
ACACACCCAAGATTATGTGATTTTGGGTGTGTAACAGCAGATTAAACAGAAAGCCTGCCCTGAATGTAGGCAGCAGGATTCTGATAGGTGCGGACTTAGATAAAAGAGGGAGAAGCCCCGTAGAGTGCGTGCGACTCTTTCCGAGGAAAACGCATCTGCTCTCGCCTGAGATCCTCGGCCTCTGGCTTCGCCTTTCTCTGAAGAGCTTCTTGATCTTCTTGGCCTCCAG
This sequence comes from Glis glis, assembly GCA_004027185.1. Taxonomy (NCBI): domain Eukaryota; kingdom Metazoa; phylum Chordata; class Mammalia; order Rodentia; family Gliridae; genus Glis; species Glis glis. Next base: position 62,892 of record PVJS01005686.1, on the reverse strand, counting down.
CCCTTGGAACTGAAACTTCACCATCGTTTCTCCGAAGAGCTTCCTGATCTTCACATCTTGGACTGGGACTGAATTAGTGGTTGCTCCGATCCTAAGACTCCAGCTCTTAGACCGTTCGACCAGCTACTGGTTCCTCTGACTCTCCATGTGCAGTCAGAACCTGGGACTACATTGCTTCAAACTGTAAGCCCATGTGATAAATTCCTTTTTCAAATATACTCATTCTGTGTATTCTGTTAATCTAGTGAACCCTGTCCAATACAAATAGCCTTTGTCCCACTTACTGTTTTATGCAATTGGACAACTATGAATAGCTTTTACTTTTTAATTTCTTAAATGGTTGAAAAAGCTTCAAATCAAACTATTCTGTGATGTGAAAATTTTACAAAACTCAAATTTTACTGGAACAATATTCACCTATTTTATGTCATTATGGTCTGGCTACTGAAAAGCAGGATGACAGCACAGCTGAGTTACTGCAATAGAGAGCATATGGCCTGCAAAACCTAAACTGATCTTTTACAGAAAATGTGTTTAGACATGTGCTATATGTCAGTTTCTCATGGCCTTTGCTGATTTGGTCCAAATTAGATGGGATTTGCATGATAATTTAGCATTTTGGTAATTTTCTATTTCAAAGTTAATGAAGGTATACTCCCTTCAAATTTTTACTTATTTGTGTTCAATTTAGATCATTTTAATATATTGAAATACGCCAATGAGTTCTTTTTCCTCTCTTCCTTGGAACTTGAAATTTTCAAAATAGACTGAAATTACCATAATCACTTCTGCTTTGACCCATGAGATATTTAGAAGAGCTTTTCTCTGAGTATTTCAGATAGCTTTATTTTTCACTTCTTTTTTTTTTTTTTTTTGCAGTACCGGGGATTGAACCCAGGGGTGTTCTACCTCCACGCTACAACCCTGGCCCTATTTTTTATACTTTATTTTGAAACCTGGTCTCACAAAGTTGCGGAGGGCCTCACTAAAGTAGAGAGAGAGAGAGAGAGAGGGAGGGAGAGAGAGAGAAAGAGAGAGAGAGAGAGATGAGGCTGGCCGCGAACCCAGATCCTCCGGTCTCCGCCTCCCAAAGTACTGGGATTACAAGCGTGCGCCACCACGCCTGGCTATTCTTTTGTTTTTAATCTCATATTTTGCACTGAATTCAGATGATGTGTTATGTACAATTTCTAATCTATAAAAATGGTATATCATCCTATTTACAAAAAAATCCTCATGAATATTAAAACAATATGCATTTTTGGTGTTGCACAAAGTTTTAATATATATTCTTTTACAAATATTAAAATAGACATTATAGTATGTGTGTCATTATGATTACTAAATGTCTCTTATCTTTAATTCTTGCTTGATTCATCAAAGATGACTGATGCTATTCTAATATTTCTGAGTAAATTTACTTTAATAATAAAGGTTTAGATGTATAAACAACTTAAATTCATTCAGAAAATATTTTCAGGAGCACTAAATCTAAAAGCTCTCATGATAGGAAATATTTTATAAAAATAAAAAAAATTATCTTCATCTACTACAAAGTACTGTAGATATGCAATCAAGGAATTTATGTGGAAGCAAGGACACTTCCCTGTTTTTTTTTTCATGTTATGTTTCCTAGGAAGTGTGTGTGTGTTCTGGGGAAGAGGTGGTAGCAGAGTGGGAATTACAGGCAGAAGAAGAATGAAGGGTTTGAGTATGGAAGGAGCATGGAACCTAACTGAAATCAGTCGACAGGGCTGGAGTGGAGAGAACAGAAAGCACACAATGCTGGTCCTCTGCCTGGAAGACAGATTAGAATTCTGGCTTGTTTTCTGAAAAGGGAAGAATTTTATAGAAGGAACAACATCATGCAACACTCCTCTTTACCAACAACAGATCTGTTTTCTATAGTGGAATAAGGTTGTAAAAAAGATAGGCAAGATTGGTTGTTGTAAAAAAAAAAAAGCTTGAGGGTGCTAAGGCTATTTTATCATCCAAATAATGGGAGCTATTCTTGTTTATAGTCATGCAACTGTAACCTACCTACATCAGAGAATATTGTGGGACTTTTGCTTATTTTTCTGTGCATCCCTACTGAGCTTGCATTGACTTTATTTTTTTATGTCTCCAAATACATGATTCCTTGGAAGTGTTGTTTATGGGTGTACCTTTTCATCTTAGATGGCTTCACATTATTCAGTTTTTTTATGGTCCTCCTAACTTCAATACTGGGCCACTTAACAATGTGAATACTTTGAGAAACGTGTCATTCTTTGGCCAATTTTGTCACTGTACAAACATCTCAGTATACTCAAATTAAAACATCTAAAATATTACCTGGCAATACATTCTTATGGGACCACAGCCATATATAGTCTGTCCTTGACCAAATATTGTTATGTAGAATGTTACTGTCATAATCTACATAGTTTGCATCCATTCTATTACCATTTTCTTAATCGTGGACCACTAAGGTAGTATCTCAACTGTCTCCAAACACAAATGTTTCAGTCATCATAATCATTTATGTCCGTTAATAGAGCTATGTGAGATTTCCTTTGCAATACTATATCCAGGGTCAAATTTAAGCCATATCATCTATTTGCATATCACCCTATTGCCTATTATGGTCTACCTTCCATGAGAAATGGATGGCAGTTTTATATTTTCACAGTTCAGTAATACTTCAATTTTCAATTGTTCAAATATATTTGATATATTTTTAAAAGTTATATAATCTTTAAACATGTTTAAACACACAGTGTCAAACTGACCCCCCCTCAGCTATTTACATTTTCTTTACTTAATTTCTTATTGTCTTGCTGCAGTGTTTGATTCAAATCTTGGTTTTCTGGTTTCCTTTTGCAGCTATTAAAAATTACCATAAATTTAGAGGCTTCAACCAATATAGGTTATCTTATGGTTCTGGAGAGCCAAAGCAGAAAGGGGGTTCGCTGGGGTAAAAGCCAAGTGTTGACAGGGCCCCACCACATTTCTGATTATGCATGTTTTGCCTCTTACATTTAAAGCACATTATGATTACCGGACCCACCCAAACAAGCTAGAATAATCTCTATTTTAAAGTATCCTGATTAGTAGCCTTGATTCCCCATCTTCAATGTAGCACAACATATCACAGGTGCAGAGTTTGGCAGATAGAATGTAGACATCTTTGGGGTGCCATTATTCTGTCTATGACACAAGGATAATATCCATAAGCCATTCATCTCCAATTTTTTTCTTTTTATGTTGGGACAGAACCCAGAGGGAATTCTACCTCTGAGCTACATACCAGCTCTTTTTTATATTGAAACAGGCTATCACTAAGTTACCACACACTCTGGTTTATAACCTGTGATCCTCCTATCTCAATCTCCCAAGTACTGGGATTAGGGATGTGGAACATTACACCCAGATTCATCTCCAAAATTTAAAGATATTATATAGCTATAATACTTGAAATAATTTTATCAATTTTTTTTAAAAAGTAATTTAAGTTCATCAAAACAAAATCTGCTTATCATGTTTATGTCACTTAATTATATTTTTAATTTAGATGCAACTTATATGCTTTTTTTCATGCAATTGATTTCTTGAAAATATCCACTCCATTGCCTTGGAGAATATCTTACTTCATGAATTTATTCTATTTTTTCCTCATGTTGATATTTAACATGCTCTTTTCTGTGTACATATATATATACATATATATATATAATACTCCATATTATGCTTAACATATATATCTTATACATATATTTAAACCTCAAGTTGTATCTAAAGATCTAAAGGCCAAAAGAGATTCGAGTTCAGTATATTAAAGAAAAACATTTGTCAGTTAATCCTACATTTTTCATATTCTATCACATAAAGAGGCCCATAATATGTTTCTGACATAGGATATTAAAGTTTCATCATTATTCATGTGGTTAAAATTTCTCACTAATAATAACCATTTCATTATTTCTACCTTGACACTGCTAGAAATACTGGTGGACTTCTTTTTTTAGTATAAAAATATTTTTATTGGTGCATTTTATTAATACATCTTGATGGTTTTCAGGGTGGTAGGAGTATACATGCATACATAGGTCAATTAGCCCTCCCCCAATTCCCACCCCTTTCCCTCCTCTTGCTTAGCATAGTAGCTGACTTTGATATATTTGTGTATGTACATCCTGTGTTTTAGGGTGTTTCCCTCTTCCCCCTTCCATCTCCCTCAGTTAGGTCTCCTTCTTTACTCATCTAAGGTTTTCTCCATCTTTGTCTGGAGTCCCTCCTATGCCCTATTGTCCCTAGCTTCGCATATTAGGGAGAGCATCTGACTTTTCACTTTTTGTGTTTGACTAATCTCACTTACCACAATGTTTTTTGTTCTTCTTTATGGCTGTATAAAATTCCATTGTGTATATATCCCAATAGTTTTGTAATCCATTCATCTATTGATGGGTATCTTGTGCAGCTATAAACATAGATATGCAAGTGTTAGTCTGAGTTTGGTTTCCATTCTTTTGGGTAGATACCTAGAAGTGGTACTGCTGGGTCATATGGTAGGTTAATTCCCAGTCTTCTGAGGATCCTCCACACTGTTTTCCAAAGTGGTTGCACTAATTTGCAATCCCACCAACAGTGTATTAGAGTTCCTATTTCTCCACATCCTCGCCAGCATTTGTTATTGTCTGTGTTTTTAATGATTTCCATTCTAATTGGGGTTAGGTGAAATCTCAGGGTAATTTTTATTTGCATCTCTCTGATTGCTAATTATGTTGAACATTTTTTCTTGAACATTTTTTTCTCACCTCTTATCTAAGGGGTGTTTGTAGGGTTTTTTGCCACATTTAATTTTAGGCAATTCTATCCTCATCTTAGTTGTCTTATCTATACTAGTTTTTTAAGGCTTGTTTGAAATTTTCCATTGGTAAATGGGCCCTTGCCTATCTCCCAGTACTGGTACAGAATTTCATATACAATATTATACATTTGCATACACACTACTTTTGTCATTTCAATGGAATTTGAGAGGGGATGACTAAGTGGTATAAGCCCCCTAACCTGTGACTTTATTTGAAGAAACAGAGATGATAGTAGCTACCCAAATCAGAAATCCTAAGAGACAATATAGGATTAAAAAGATAATATGGATATAGGAACTAAAATATGTGTGAATGTTACTTAAGTATATCATTGACATGCCTTTTTAAAGTGACAATTCATGTGTATTAGACATATGTTTTAATAATCTAATAACATGTGATGAATGCATGAATTCATGAACTTGCAGTAACTGATGACCTCTCCCCAGGAGACAGTAGACTTTAGAATAGAAACCATGGTTTTAAAAATATGACTTCCAATTTGGAATTTCAATGGGACTGATTATATGAATTAATTCTTAATCTCTAGGCTATAGAAATACAATTGAAAATTCACACTTTAATGCTTAAGTGATTCATAAAATGAATTAGCTTTTCAGCAGCTAAATATTTCCCTGGGGGGGTCTAAAATATTTATCACAGCTTCCCAAATTATCCATGTTTTATCCATAAAGGACTATATATTCAAAAGCGATTCATTTCATTATTCAGTAAATGTTTTCCTTTGACTGTAGGCCATTTTGTTGTTATTGTTATATGTTGGGAATATAGCAGTAAGAAAAAAAATAGATATTGTTCTTGCATATGGAGCTTGTTGGTAATTCTGTGCAATTGCATCTGATTTTCTTTTTGTTAACCAGAATAAGATGGAGGTAATTTTGGCATTAAGGGCAATTCTGCTATTTGGAATAATTTTAAAGCCTGTATATTAGCTTTAATCGTATTACTTGTGAATGTTAATCACTAAATGAATAGTGGCTTAAATAAACAAAAAAAGTTTGTCAACCAATCCAGTTGCTGGTCTTATCTCTCTTCTACTGTAGGGACTCTAGTTCAATCAAAGGAAGCAGGAAAAACTATCCGTTTGATCAAATGATAACAGAATTAGATATTGCATAATTTTGGAAAGAAAAGGGAAGTAAATGTCTAGGAGAGAGTTGGGGGATCACTGAATTTTTCACTAATCTGTCAATCTGAGAAGTTAAGCATGTACAGAGGGTCAAATGAGATGACAAAGTTTGTGGGGAGAGCTATAGATAACTTTAATTTCATGTAGCTACGATCTCTGTGGGTCTGATGCCAAGCTTCTGAGAGGGCCTTGGGCTGCTATTGGATAAGGGGGTCAGGTCAGCATTTTGGAAGAAGGTAGGTGCCCACAGAGGGGAGGAGGGGCAGGAACCCACCAGCATGTTTGTATTTTCCTTTCACAGTAAATATCCCTAGTGACCATGAGGAATCAATGGTTGCTGTCCAACCTCCAGCACCCAAACATATGGCAAATTCCTGTTTTGGATAAAAACCAAGAACCTTACAGAGAAGATGATCCCAAGAAACTAAACCAAGTCAAGATCATACAAACTAGCAGAGATAGAAAAGTCCAGACAGATACTAAAAGTTTTAAATAAGGAGTTATGAATAATTCATGAAATTATAGGATATATATACAATGGAATATCTTTAGCCATAAAGAACAAAATTATGTCATTTACAGGAAAATACATGTTTGAGATACAAAAGGAACTCCAGAAGGAGGTGGAGAAACTCCAGTGGAGTCATGCAGGGGGTCAAGAAAAGTGAGAAAGGTGGGGGGAGGGAGATTTGATGAAAGAAACTTTTTGACACTATATGCATATATAAAATTATCAATGCCAATCTCAATATCGTGTACAGGGAAGGGGAGACAGTGGGGTAGGATTCAGGGGAAGCTCACCAAGTGATGTGTGCACATATGTCTGTCACTCTGAACTTCATTATGATGTATGGTTACAATGCACCAATAAAAATTTAATAAAAATGAGTTACTTGAACAGATTGTCCATGTAGGTCCAATATCATCAAGGATCTTGTAGAATCATATTAAGAAGGAAAATTGGTAAAAGTTATTGAGAGAAACATTAGCCAAAAAGGGAGGGATGTTGAGTTCATTGTTTAGGTAATGTGCAGGGAAAGAAATCACAATATTGTCACAATATTGTCTTTCTATTATTGAAAATAAAACCTAATTTCAGAACACTTTTGCCTTTTTTAGATGCATGTGCTATCTGGATGCATTTAGGGAATGAGCTCTGAAGTATGTATTGAGCAGTGATAGAGTGTGTGTTCCTAATGCATTTGGCAAGCGCTCTGAGGGAAATTACTTTGTTTCTATTCAGACAGATACCATCTTGTTCTCCCTAAATAAAATGCCTATAATCAGTCATTTCTGTGTGAGGGAGAGGGATGGTCAGTATTGAACAGGAAGCAAACATTTTTGAGATTTATTAATATGATGGTGAAGCTGTGGGGAGACACACATTGGTGCAATATTGTCCTGGTAGTTCAGCTGAATTTTGCATGCAGAGAACCAACTGGCTATATTCATAGTGATCCAAGAATGCCACAGCATTAGGAAAATGTCTATGGCTCCTATGAGGTGAGGCATGGGAACTTGTAATCCAGGAACTAGTCCTAAAATAAAGCTTGTTCTCACAGGGGATACTATTAAAAGAAAATGCCCTCCAGGAAAGCCACCTTCCTTCCCACAGCCATCTGGCAGCCTTCCATATTGTACTTTTGGAAGAATACCCTACAGTATAGACAGGAATAAAATCAACACATTTTCTACTTCTGAACATTTGGAAAAATATACAGTTTAAGTCCTACTAAATTTTGTGCCAGAAACTTTTATTTGTCCCACAATGTTTTATTCCTTTCAATAGAAAAGGAGCTTCAGATTTGACAGCTAGGCACATGTCTGCCTGAAGACAAATAGCATTTTTCAGCTTCCCTTCAAGGTAGATGTGGTTACTCCATTAATTTCTGCCAATAAAAGAAGAGCTAATCTGCTGAGGGAAGATCCCAGCATGTGCTTTTTAAAGGAGGAGTGTGTTCTCTTCCTTGATTCTACCTTTACACCAGATGCAAATGCAAGTCTTAGACCAAGAGATTGGTACGAATGGTGACCAATCATATAGCTAGTCATACGCTAAAATGAGCCTGCTTTCCTGTGGTAGTTGAACACAAATACATGAGCCCTGCTCCTTTCAATAGGTAGAATGTATTTTCCATCCTTTTCAGAGTTGGCTGGCCCTATAACTTCCTTTAACCCAGTTGATGTGGTTGAGGTGACTCTGTACCTGCCAATATCAAGCTCTAAAAGACTTGCAAGTTTCAAGTTCTGTCTTTTGTAAAGTTCCCTCTTAGAAAGTAGTTATTACCCTATGATCACCATTCTTTTAGACAGCGCAAGAGAACCATATTAGAGGCAACAATGAAGCGATGATCAGCCAACCCACTGTTCTTCAAACCACTACGTGAGGCACACGACATGAGTGAGGAAGACATCTGGAACATTCTATGCTAGCATATACCAAGAGGAGCAGAAGAACCAACTGAGGCTAACCCAGGTTAAAGAAGTGTGAGAAATAATAAAATGGTTGTTGCTTTATGCTACTAAATGTTGGGGTAGTTTGCTATGCTGTGTAGATAATGAAAACATTCACTAGATACTTCACTCATCTGATGTGACTACACTGCTTCTTGTTTGGAAACCACTTGGAACAGTTCTGAATGAATCAGAAAGTTGAGGATACTCACTTGTGGAGTTGGCAAAAATCTGTTTAATTACAGTAGGAACACGTACAGGAACACTTTCTTTTCCCAACTTCAGATACCAGTTTTCTTCTTTATTAATTTCCGTTGATTCAAGAAACTGTATAACTTATGCTTCAATTCAGATATGTGACAATGTTTCTTTACAAAATAGTATAAAAGAGCATACTTCTAAACTTTGGTTTATGATTTTAGGTTTAATTTGAAGATATTTTAAAGATTGCATTTAAATTTTAGCCGGGCGTATAGGCGCATGCTTGTAATCCCAGTACTTGGGAGGCTGAGACAAGAGGATCGCAGGTTCACGGCCAGCCTCAGCTACCTTAGGCCCTCCACAACTTAGTGAGACCCTGTTTCAAAAATAAAAAATAAAAAAATATGGCTGTAGCTCAGAGGTAGAATGCCCTGGGTTCAATCCCCAGTACTGAAAAAAATAAATAAAAATTGCATTTAAATTGTAGTTGTTTTTGCTATTATATCAAGGTTTTATTGCTGAAATTCCCAGTTATTTAGAAAGTCTGAATATACAGTACACATTAACATTTTTTATTTTTCTGATATGTGCCATAGAAAGTACCAAAATATTCTGCTATGTCTCAAAGCTTGAAAATTATGTTTTAATCTCAATATATCTGATGAATGGAATTCACTCAATATTATTGTTGCTAATGCTGATATTTTAGTCTTTGTCATTGCATTTCTCTTCATCTTAAAAACTCTTTACTGTGCTCCTTTGAATTTTTCAGTTTCTGAACAATTCTGTTCCATTTTGAGCACAATCTCTCTCCCCTGTGGTGGGTTTCCCTTTACCTCGTGGAGAAGCAAGGATATAAAGGCACTGAGAGTGATTTCCTCCCTGGCTCTATGGGATACATAAAAACCTCACGAGGGAGTAAAGCACCATGTATGATGTTAATATTTACTAATGTATCAGTGAAATGAAACCAGTATCTTCAAGTAAAAATATCTATTTAAAAATGGAATTTATAATATAATAGTTAATGGACAAAAAATCTTTGAAATTCTGAGTTTATATGCCTTCCTACCTCTTAAGAAAAAAAAAACCCTCCAAGCCATTTATACAAATGATATCTAAGATTCAAGTGCTATTTGAGATATTTCCTGTATATCTCTGAGTACTTTTTTCCTCAGTGTAGACTTTACGTAGTTAAAAGCTGACAGAGACTATAGAAACTATTTTGTTCAAACTTCTTGATTAAAAGCCCAAAATAATTTGGGGCTTGATAAAAATGTTTTTATATAGAAATACACAGGTGCGCACACACACACATCTTCTATTTGACTTCTATAACAGTCTAGAATCACATATGCTAATTTTTTAAATATCCTATTACATTTAGTTGTGTTTATTTCTTCTTTTATTTTGGTACTGGCAATTGAACCCAAGAACATTCTACCTCTGAGATACACCCTCAGCCCATTTTTATTTTTATTTTGCAACAGAGCCTCACTAAGTTGCCGAGAATCTCGGTAAATTGCGGAGGCTGTCCTCAAATCTGCACTCCTCCTGGTGCAGACTCCTAAATATTGAGATTAGAGGCATGTTTCACCACATCCAGTTTTTTAAATTGCCTTTTATTGCTATAATTTAGTATCATATTTGTTATATCACATCTACTCAACATGTGATTTTTAAATCATCCTCCCAAAACCAATTTTCCACTGCTGAAATGTAGCTCAGTGGTAAAGTGACTGGCTAGCATGCTGGTGGAGGGCTGGGACTAGATTCTGCACCCAAAATAATAATAAATCCACTTTTCATTATGTTACTCTCTAATCCCAAACTAAATTCAAGTATCAAGGATTAGACTGGTATTAAAGATATGAGTGTATTTTGAAACATGCTTCCACTAATTCATAAAGATAGTCTGATTCACAATGACCCAACCAGTGCTCTGCATGTTCACACTATTTTTAAGTTCATGAATCCCTTGGAAGACATGGATTACCCTTCTTTTCACTTAAGACATACACCCTAGTGGATAAACTGATAATCAGATAACACTTTTTTTCTTTTTACCAATGTGAATTCCCATTTCCTTTGGGACTTCATTAGTGATAAACTACTCATTATAAAGGCCTCACTAACCATGATAACCCCATTGGCCTTCCCTCTTATCAACTCCTAAAGATTGTATTTGCTAGTAGCTTAGAAATTACTCCACACAATCTCTCTCTCATATATATAATATAAATCTTTTCCATTCTAAACTAGACTATAAAGTTAATTTTATGGTTGGTTTTACTAAGTCACATCTGGTTTCCATCATAAGATCTAGAACAGGTTCATAAACACTCTCAAATAAATTAATGGATTTCCTGCTTTTGAAAAAAATAGCATTCAGTTAAATAAGAATTCAAGTAATCATGGACAGTTAACTTGGAGCTACAACCAGCCTGAACTAAAAAAATATTAGTATATAATGAGTACATAGTATAAACTGATATTTTTGTGGTATTGAGGATTGAACCCAGGAGCATTCTACTTCCAAGCTACACTCCCAGAACTTTAGTTTTTATTTTGAAACAGGGTCTCGCTAGGTTGCTGAGAGTCTCACAATGTTTCCGAGACTGTCCTCAGACCTGCGATCCTCCTGTCTCAGCCTCCCAAGTACTGAGATTATAGGCATTTACTACCAGGTCTAGCTAAATTGAGTTTTTTTACAAAGTACTTTACATGTAATTTTTCATGCAGCTAGTTATGTATTTGCTTATATTCAATGAATTGTCTACATTCAAAACAGCTTGGAATCTAGGTTTCTGGGCTTTATGAGACAGATTTTAAGTTCTCAGGTGCTTTTACCTTCTGGAAAGGAATTATATCTTATTTAGTAAATAATTTTGTAACAGAAACTGAGAATATTTTGGAGAATGTACTAAAACAAGGAAGGAAGGCAGATGAAAAGATGGATAGGCAAACTAACACAGTAATTGTGCTACTCGTTCTATGATGCCAGACATACAAATCTGCTCCTCTGTTTTTGTTAGCTTGTTGTGGTCTCTCTGAGCACCAAGTGAAAATAGAATGTCTGATTAATTTGTCTCTCTCTCAGAGCCAGCATACCTTTAAGTCTTGCCAGGAAGCACTCATTTGCAAGTAATGGTGTCCTCATTTTTCTTGTTACTTGGCTTCTCTGTCTCCTGATCAAATTCTTAAGTTATTTTAATGTAACTTTATGTCATGCTATTTGCTTCCTTATAATCCACTCTGGTTCCCCAATAGTCAGCACTTCCGCATTCTTAGGCAATATATTAAAAAAAAAAAGAATAGCCAACGTTTTCTAACCCTTTTGTGGATTCTTCAGGACTATACATTCATTATAATAGAGTAAGTGAACTCCTGCATCTCCTGTCCATATACACCCCACCAAAATATAGATCTGCTGATTAACACATAATACAAATGCTTTATGTTCTAAATAGCCACCCAGAGGAAAGAATGTACGTTTGATTTTATTGCTCAGCATTATGCAAGATGAAAGGGGCATGTGTGTATAATTAAAAAGCTGCAAATGTCACTGACTCTCTGGTCAGGAGGCTAGCTTAAAAAAAATTCAGGCAATTGTGTATCCTGTGACCTTGTGTACCTGCCAAACGGAGGGAATTCAAACAGAAAACTGCTGAGCTGGGAACAGAGAGCACAAATCTCAGGCAGTGATTTCTTCTTGGCACTGAAAGATCAATGCAGTACAATTTTAAGGGTATGGAATGCCCCCATTCCAAACTGTATTTTTCAGTTAATCTACTAGTTTCTGGGAGGATTGTTTTAAGAGTAAAATTCTGAGATCTAGATCCTATCATAGTGAAACTCCTTGCTATATTGGCTCTGAGCACTGGCCTAGGACCATTCTCCCTGTGCTCAAACTTCAACTATACTGCTTCCTAGTTGTGTAACCTTGGGAAGATATTTAACTTCTTTATGCCTCATCCTTCATGTAAACTAGAGATGATAATGGCACTAACTCTCAGGATTATTGTGAGAATACAATGAGCTAATGTGTGCAAAGGGTTTAGAAGACTGTCAGGCATACAGTATGCCCCTCTGTCTTCATTATTATTATTTAGTATACCTTAACCCCACACTAGCTATCCCTCTTTCTTTCTCATGTATTCAGACTTATATTTTGCAACTCTCAAGATCTTATGCACATTAAAGGGAGAGAACAAAGCAAAGAATTGGCACTTCCCATTACCAGATATAAAAGACAGTCTATTAGGGGATTTAAATATATTTGCAATCTAGACAGAGTGACAGTCCTGTAATCTCAGTACTTAGGAGGCTGAAACAGTAGAATAGCAGGTTTGAAGCCAGCCTCAGCAACTTGGTGAGGCACTTGGCAATTTAGCAAGACTGTTTCAAAATAAAAATAAAAAAAAAGCAGGGGGTGAAGATGGGGGTAGAATTTCCCTTGGTTCAATCCCTAGGACCACAATAAATAAATATTAATAAACATAAATAAATATGCTTGAAGAAATTATAAACCTTCCTATAAAGGTTGTTGACCACTTTTTCAGGCAAGGAAATGATGTTTGTAGAAGGAAAGTGGCTTGGACAGGATTACATAGCTACCATGTTGCAAAAACAATGCCCAAGAAAGGTCTATTTGAATGCAAAACCCCTATTCTTCACAAAATATTATGTTTATTTTTCTCTCGAAAAGCATTTGTAATTCAATGTAGAGGTTATAAAGTGTTTTCATAAAATTCCTTCTGTTGCTGGGCGTGGTGGTGCACACTTGTAATCCCAGTACTTTGGGAGGCGGAGACTGGAGGATCTGGATTCGCGGCCAGCCTCAGTTCTTTCTCTCTCTCTCTCTCTCTCTTTCTCTCTTTCTCTACTTAGTGAGGCCCTCCGCAACTTCGTGAGACCCAGTTTCAAAAGAAAGTATAAAAAAATAGGGCCGGGGGCGTAGCGTGGAGGTAGAATGCCCCTAGGTTCAATCCCTGGTATCGCAAAAAAAAAAAAAAAATCCTTCTGTTAATCCCTACAAGAAGTCCAAGAAATATATTGTAATATATCACTTTATAAATGATAAAAATAAGGTCAAGAAAGCAAGAAAGAAAAACGGCAGAGAAAAACGCACAATTATGGTATTCATTTTTTCTTTTTTTTTTTTTGCGGTACCGGGGATTGAACGCAGGGGCATTCTACCTCTGCGCTACGCCCCCGGCCCTATTTTTTATACTTTATTTTGAAACCGGGTCTCACGAAGTTGCGGAGGGCCTCACTAAGGAGAGAGAGAGAGAGACAGAGAGAGAGAGAGAGAGAGACAAGGAGAGAGAAAGAGAGAGAGAGAGCTGAGGCTGGCCGTGAACCCAGATCCTCCGGTCTCCGCCTCCCAAAGTACTGGGATTACAAGCGTGCGCCACCACGCCCAGCTGGTATTAATTTTTTCTGATTACTTGTACCCAAGGGATCTATAATGACAGACAATACTGGAGTGCTAGCTTTGCTGACAGAATGTACATTTCTAAGCAAAAAAGACCAATGGAGGAGTTTGAAGCAGCAGCCAATAGGAACAAGAATGTGAGAGTCTGCAGCATCATACCAAATAGGGCACAGACTGCTTCCCCGACTCACCTCTGCTTACCAGCACTTTTGCCAGATTGTAGAGGAATCAACTTCGACAAGAATAAAAATTGCTTTTGCTGATCCCGGAGGTGACAAATGATGGTACTGAAAGAACTAGGAACTTGAAATCAACCCTGAAATTCTAGGTGGAGAGCTACTGAATACTGGGGACAGGTGTTAATTTTACCTTGTTTTGGCATTTTCCACTTCTAGACCTGAGTATAACGACAAAAATATATTCCTTTATAATGCGGATGTTAGGACAGACTTGTGAGAAATGCCAAAGTACCTTTCTCCAAAAGAAAGACTTTGCTTTACATATGACCAGAAGATCTTACCAAACAAAAGTGGAAAAGTGAGCAAAATATAAATTTAATTCACACAAAATTTTTTATTAACAAGGGGGAAATATTCTGCTCATTGCATGGAAAAAAGATATAGCAATGCAGCATAGATAGAATAAAATATGAGGCAAAATGCTTTAGAAAACTTATTTTAACCTCCTACAACAAAAATACACTACAAGTACAAAAAGGTAGAAAAATATGATAAGTAGGACATTGAAATATGAGGTCATTTGAATAAGACAGTTCCAACTTGTTTTAGTCCCCAGGACTGTACAAAGGTTTGCCAGACTGCTCAATGAATTTAAAGATGGGAAGCTGAATATATTTTCACTACTTAGAAGTGATGGAAAAATAGAGTCAGATATGACAACATGTTATTTCTAAGCTTATAGAAAGCAGTCAATAATGGGGGAATTTATTTTGGAGAAAGAAAGATAAAAGTGGAAAGAAAAATGTTTTTTTTTTCCAGAAATACCTGAAGGACAATTTTGTGGAAAATACAATGTATTATAAATGATTCTTTCAGATAGGAGAACAAAAACAAATGGATAGAATGTTTAGAAAGGGATATTTTGTCAAAGGCTTCAGTCAATAGCAAGAAGGCCATCTGGCCATGGTGATGCACACCTGTAATCTCAGCTACTCAGGAGGCTGAGGCAGGAGGATCACAAGTTTGAGGCCAGCCTTGGCAACTTTGAGAGACCCTGTCTCAAAACAATAAATAAATAAAAAGGACTGGGTATATAGCTCAGTGGTAGAACACTCCTGTTTTCAATCCCCAGTATCTACCTCTCTCTCTCTCTCTCTCTCACACACACACACACACACATACATGTGATACCAATATAGCTGAAATAGAATGATGGTTGGAAAGAGCCAATGAATGGGAGAGAAGGTAATAGAAGACTTTGCCATGATGGTAAGAGATTGGTTTAGATTAGAAGCCAATGACCATATTTGGAGAGAAGGGACTTAAACTGAGAAATATGCTCACTCGGGCTGTCTTGTTGAGAGTAGACAAAAAGTAAAACAAAACAGAATCCAATTGATAGATCACTACAGTCTTACAGGTGAAATTATAATTCTTTAGGTGAGGAAAGTACAAAGTTGAGGTTAAAAAATGGTTAAGATTTTAGATTTTTTCCACTTAATGTTCAACAAGATTTACTATAAAATGGATGGATGCTGAAAGCTAGAGAGGAATCAAGAATGACATTAAGATTTTTTAATTAAAATATAGGAAAGTTAGAGTTACCTTTCCAGGGACAGGAAAAAAAATATAGGAGAAAAAGATTCGAGAGTCAAGAATATACATCATGGTCATAACATAATGTTAAGTTTGACAGGCCTATTAAAAGTAGACTGAGTTGGCATATGAAAATATAATTCAAGAATTAAAAAAATAAGTCTAGAAGGGATGCAATCTGGGAAATATTGGAGAACATATGTTGTTTAAATCAATGTGACCTGATGAAATTATACTGGGAATGAATGCAAATTGAGAAGAAGTGCAGAGGCTCAGCCTGGGATACACCAAAATAGAGATTTGGATATTTAAAAGAAGTAACAAATGAGGGCAGAGGAAAATCAGGAGAGTGTGATGTCCCAAGAAGTTTAACATAAATAAGCATTTCAGGAAAATAATAGGACTCACTGATGATAGGTCAAACCAGATGAAGACTGACAATCGACTCCTGGTCATAGGAATAGAGCTGTCACTGGTGATTTTAAGATCCACTTTAATGGAGTGGTTGAGGCAACAGTGTTAACAAAATGTAATAAAGAATGAGAATCTAACATCTGGAGTCAAAAGAGGATAGACAAATCATGAGAGGCAAAGAATTTTTCTATAAATAAGAAATGAAACAGTAAATAGAAACCGAAGCACTGTCTAGAGTCTTACTTTGTTTATTCCTTCATCAATTTAATTAAATATTTAGGATGGAGAAATTACTCAGTTTGCATGCTGATGCTCAAAGTTTCCTGCAGGAAGGAAAAAAGTGGAAATTAGAGTACTATTCCCATTATGTGAATGGGGAGACAGTGTCAAATGGATGGGAGGTTGCCCTTGGAATGGTTTATAAAGTGTTTATACACAGTTCAAGAGGGGAAGATGCAGGTAGAGGGTACAGGGGAGGATACAGGTAAATGTGGTTATAGGGTCATAAAGTGGCTGACTTTCAAAAGCTTATTTTTCTTTCTTTTCTCTGCTGGGGACAGAACCCAGGGCCTTGCACATTCTAGGCAAGTACTCTACTACAGAGCTACATTACCATAGGCCTTTTATTTTCATGACAAAAAATGTCAGCACAATGATTTTTGTCTTCTGATTTCTGCTCCCAGATTAATCATGTATCCAAGAAGTGTACAGATTACTTTTCTAAACTTCTTTCTTCCCCAACCAGGTACAAAGGGTTCTGACACTTATCCTATTTTACATGAGAACCTTCTGATAGCTATAGCTGCCCCCAAAATACCAGGATATATAAAAAAGTAGTGTGTTTCCACAGTGAGTCAAACAATGAGATCTTAGCAGAGAAGCAGTCAAGACAATCAATGTAGAATTCAATGTCTACTTAATAAGGCCAGTACATGTAAAAATTCTATATGTGATTTCAGAATTTCAAATTGTTGGTAAAATAAAGCAGTGTTCTTAAAATAGTATTTATATGCTGGGCGTGGTGGCGCACGCTTGTAATCCCAGTACTTTGTGAGGCAGGGACCGGAGGATCCGGGTTGGTGGCCAGCCTCAGCTCTCTCTCTCTGTCTCTCTCTTCCTGTCTCTCTCTCTCTCTCTCTACCTAGTGAGGCCCTCCGCAACTTCGTGAGACCTGGTTTCAAAATAAAGTATAAAAAATAGGGCCGGGGATATAGCGTGGAGGTAGAACGCCCCTGGGTTCAATCCCCGGTACCGCAAAAAAAAAAAAAAAAAGTATTCATATGACTAATTCACTCACTTTAAAAAAAAAATAGTAGAGAGTTTTCCAAGTTTAAGGTATAATGAACAAATATTATAGATTCAAGCTATACAATGATTATCACAAATTAAACACATCCGTCAACATACATAGTCACTGTGCGTGTGTCGGGGGGAATGAGGACATTTAAGTTCTTAGCAAATTTCAAGTAAACAATATAGTATTATTAACTATAGTAATTATGTTGGATATTAGAATCACAGAAGTTATTCATGTTATAACTCACTCTTTGGAACTAAAATGACAAAGTTAGAGCCTTAATATTTTTCATCAAAAAAATCCAAATTAATATACAAATAAAAAGAAAAACAAATGATCTCTTGAAGAAAATAGGGACTATATAATGTAGTATACAGAAATATGTTAATCAATATTATTTTATCAAGTCAATGCTATATATATTTAAAAATATTAAAATCAAAATCAGCAGACCGCCATATAGCTGTTTATACTGGTTCATACTTACATAGCTCTAAATAGTATGCTTATATTACTATCTCTTGTCTTATCCAATACTAACCCCTACCTACTTGCTTTCTTTCATAGAAGAGATGTCTCTCTCATTCCTTTCCTCTGTATACCATAACCCTCCTCCTATCCTCACAATAACAATATAATTATGATTTACCCTCCTACATATGATACTTCAAAAACTTTCTTGGAAAAGCCAAATATGATTGCTGGCAGTATGTGGAGATTTCAAGTTGAAGTTGGCTTTTCATTAAGGAAGCTCTAACTATGTGCGTCACAAAGTCTTTTTCTGAAGCAATTAAATCTTCCACTGAAGAAACCACCCTCCCGTCTGGGGATTTTGCATGGTAGGCTGAGTCCTAAAAGCAGAGCCCGGGATGCCATGATTCTCAGACTCACCTCCTGCACAGTTCTCCTCTTTGTCAATTGCTGGGCTGAGGCTGTGGAGTTGAGTTTGGAGCCCCACCAGATGAAATTTCTTTGAAATTGAACTCTCTTCGTTTCTGATTTTTCTTGAGGGGCATGGGGGTTAAGGATACAAATGTATCCCCATTTAAGGCCAGATATAACAGGTCTGAGGGATCTGACCCTTCCTCACCTCAAATCTTCAGGTTTTCTGTATTCAAGAACATTCATATGTCATTTCTTCCACCTTGCAAAGTCAGTTATCTTCATTTATCTGATTTATTATGGAAATACTTGTTTGCCGCTGAAATTTCCCTTACCATTTCCTTTGACTTCATTCACTTATAGTCTTTTCAAGTGGGGTTTGAAGAGAGGTAGATGGAAGTTTGTGAAGCATCTACTACTATAAACAAATAGGTTAAAATTTGCCTGCACATGACACCATGTATAAATCCCACAAAATGGAAGAGCGGTTGATTTTTATTTATAAAATAAATGATTTATACATTTTTGAATTACCGATTGTTTCAAAGTAAGGAAAAATGTTGCAATTTCTGAGGGAAAAAAATTGTTGTCAATGCTGATTATGTGCACAACTTAAAATAATGAGTAACATACTAGAACAAAAATTAGGCAAAGGGTATGAGCGGGCAGTGCAAGAAAAATGAGTCATTAGTATGTGAAATATGGTCAGATAATTAAAGAGAAGAAAATCTATGGAACAAGACTATATTAATCTAATTATCACATTGAATAAGAAGAAAATGTTTGATAATCTCTGATATAAATAAAGGAATAGAGAACCTCATTTGCCACTCATTTGCCAGCAGCAGAAGTGTAAATTAGCTCAACGTGTATGGAGAGTCAGTAACATCTATCTAAATATAAAATGCCCAAATACTTTAACCCAACAGCTTGTTTCTACAAAGTATCCCTCAGATATATACAAAAAATTTCAAATTGCATGTACAAAGTTATTATGTGAAGCATTTAGTAGTGACAAAATAAACATCTAAATACTAAAACCATGATTATAAAATATTATAGCCTATCCACACAATGTAAAAATGAATGATTGAGGAGAAATTGAAAGATTTATGCATATACATATATAGAACTATTGCAAAATAACTAGAATTCTTAAATACAAAAGTCATATAGTATATAATCAGTTTGTATCAATGAAAATTTAAGAACCTGAATTTATATATGTATATATATATATAAATATATTTTAAATTACTGGAATGATACAAAGAAAGTTATAAGTTGTTGAAGAGCAGGAATGGATGATGAGAGGCAATGGTAGAAATTTGCTTTTTATTTATGTCCTTTTCTACTTTTGAATGTAATAACATGATTTACTAGAAAATGGGCCTATAAATGATGCTTTAAATATTATTTCAATAATGGCAAAAGTGTGATAATATAAACATGTATGCATGCATGTATTGGGGATTAAATCCAGGGGCATTCTACCTCTGAAAAACACCTCCAGCCCTATTTTATTTAAGTTGCTGAGGGTCTCTCTAATTTTCTGAGACTGGCCTCAAATCTGTGATCTTCCTGTCTCAGCTTCCCAAATACTGGGATTATAGGAGTGTACCACCATGCCTGGCTAGCATTGCCTACATAAAAGTAGTAAAAATTTGGCAAATATGTGTCTGCATCTAGAAATAGAGAAAAATACAGAGAATATTCATTTCGTTTGCTTCTGTTTTCTTAAAATCTCATTTTCTACATGAAGTAATAAAACCAGTAGAGACAAAAATGATTTTAAAATTAACAGGAAGGGAAGAAATAAGGGAGGAAAGGAAGAAGGAAAGAGGGGAAGCTTTCTGCTGATACACTAAATGACCATCCTCTCACTGGAATAGGGGGGTGAAATAAACAAGCACTCTTGTGATTATAGTCTAAATTGTTATACTGCATCCCTTGAATTGTTGCCTCCTTTCACAGATCCTCCCTACCTTGATCTATTCCAAGTTTCAGAGTAGAGTAGATGAAAAACTGAAAAAGCCACCTCCGTTGACTGCCTTTGTAATCTTCTGATCATTAACGTATGATGCTTCCTGGTACCCACTGGCTAGGTGCAGTGCACCACAATTCTGTGCTGCACTGTCTGCAGCCTTTGCTTAATGATGCTGTAGCCTGAAAGGTTACCCTCCTCTCCTTCCACTCTCCCCCACTCACCTTCTCTCTCTCAGGTGAGATATTTCTCCCTTCCCAGACTCTGCAAAATTGTACCCTGTGCTAGGACCCTCAGATGTTTCAGCCCGATTTTCATATCCAGGTAGACAGTTAATCAGTGCCCTGTGACCACTTCCTCCTCAGTGATGCCCATTTCAAATGGTTGTTGACACATACTTTTTTTTCCCTAGAAGATTATTATCTTCTGGAAACTAGGGTCTCTTTTTATTCATCATTATAGTCAATGAGTTCTAAGCACACTATCAGGTAAAAAGCAGATCTTTCTAAATATTAGCACAGTTAATAGAATTTAATGATGAATATCTCACGTAAATAAAGGCATTCACTTGGATTTATATCCTTGTTTTTATAGATTTTGTAATTTTTCCTAGTTCATGGTTTAATTTTCTTTCCTGCAAATAAAATAATTTTAATGGAGAGTTTACTATGAGCAACTACGACAATCTGGGCTGGATGGCATGTTAAATCCTCAAAAATCCAAGTACATAAAATATAGCACTTCTTTTGGTTATTATCATTTGTGTTCCTGCAGCCAATTTTAACTAGCATGGCCAAAATATTTCTGATCATGTCTTTTTACTAGGGAAAAAAAAAGTCTCCTAAAATGCTTTAAATAGTACCTGAAACTAACTATGAAATATTATATATACTCTTTCTGGAAGATGAAAGCATTTACATAATTTTTGTGCTTATCATACCAGGCATTTCCTAACACGTGGCAGAGGGAGAAGCATCTACAGATTATACTAGGAAAGGTTTATATTTTATTATAATAAGCAGCGTGAAAGACACACGCAAAGTCAAGGCAAACAGAATGCATAGAAGTAGAGAGGATTGGGAGGCTGTGTTAGTTGGAGACCCAGTAAGTCCTGCCTGCCCATGCATACTTCACCAGAAAACAAAAGATGAAGATACAAAACCATTCTTCCCAGGCACCAGCACTGACAACTGTGAAGGAACTAATTGCTTTCCAATTACAGACTAAAGGGAGATGCATTTTTTCCTCTTAAAAAAAAGGAATTTAACTCTCCTACAAATGATTTGCTGACCCACAAAGGTTTTCAGAAATGTGGGGATCATTTATCTGCATATATTCCAAAGAAACTATTCAGGTATATTAAAATGAGACAGTTCTTCTATCAAACCTAACATGAGAGAAAGCTTCAAAGGTCATTTTGGATAACTTGTCTGGCCAGCAGGAGTATACTGGCTTGTAATACAAATAAGAAATTATCTCTTCTCCAAGGCTACAGTAAAATTATCCTGAATGGCTAAGTACATACAAATACCAACTGGTTTTCAATTTTAGAATTTACTCTTAAGCAACTTTTCATATTCAAAGTATATAGAAAAGTTTCCAAAAGTTGACCATGTTCTAGACAGGTAAATTGGAGATAGGAAGTTCAGTTATCAAAATCACTGATTAACCTGATACTGACGCCAAACATATATAAAGACCAACTACTACAATGTCACCTTAACTGTTCATCCCACTTAAGTCTGAGAAATAATAAATTTGTATTTGAGAAATAGGGGAGTATTGAGAATTGAGTGAACTAAAATTTAACTTAGCAATTTTTACTAATTTAAAGTAATCACATAAAGTAAAAATTGTTCTGCTAGCCCTTCAGTCCACAAATCACACCACAAACAACAGATAAGCATCACGTTCACAGACAAATCATATGAGACAAATCTCAGAGTCTGTTGGTCGTGAGCACTGTGCATCTGGTGCTCAGCTTGTATTCAGATAGCAAATAATGTAGTTGAGTTGTCTCCTTGATTCCCAGTTATAAACCCACACCCCATTTTACAGAAATTGACATTCGGAAAAGGAAATGACCAACAAACATGAAAATGCAGCAATAAAGAGAGGAATAATAGTGCTTCAAGTAAAATTTTAAGCAAATGATGTAGTTCCATAAGAAGTCACTGATTGGAAATCTTGACCCTGTTGCCACTGGAGAGACTGCAGATAGACAACCAGAATTCAGACAAGACAACTTGACCAACACAATCCACGATCAAAAGAATGACAGTGTCTCTGAAGAAGTGACACTAGCAAAAGACAAAAAACAAAAGGAAAAACAACTTCACATTAGTGGAAATCTTAAGAGATACTTTATGACTTTGACAGCATAAACGACAAAATGCTATAAGCTGATCCAAACTCAGAAAGAAACAGCCCAATTTATCTAGGCGTAGAAACTTCCTTCAGATCAGACATTTCATGATGGAAGAAAAGCAATCATTAACTGGTCTTGATTTTTATTGGGGGGAGGGAAAAAGCATATACTTTTTCATTATTTAAGTTATAGTATGCTGAATATAGTTTTATTATCTTTAAAAATTTACCTATATAACTGACAGGAAGAGTTACTACTTGACAAATATTTTTAAATGTCATGCAGCAATTACAATTTCTACTCATTAAGGTTGTTCCGCACAGGGTCACTTGCAGGTGCGTCTTACTGGTCTGACAGTACTATAGTGGTGAGAACTGCCTGTATGTGTTGCTCTTATCAATCTTTACAGCAAACATGTGAAAAAAGTTTTTATATTACATCATAAAAATTAAACAAAGTATCAAGTATTGTGTGTGTACGTGTGTGTGTGTGTGTGTGTGTGTGTGTGTGTGTGCGTGTGTGCGTTACTGAGAATTGGAACCAGGGGTATTCTACCTCTAAACTATACTCCTAGCCGAAACTACACTCCAACCCTTTTTATTCTTTTGTTTTAAAATAGGGTCTCTCTAAGTCGCTGAGGCTGGCTTTGAACCTGTGATCCTCCAAGTACTGGCATTAAAGGCATGTGCCACCATGCCCAGCTAGAAAATATCAAGTCTTAATGCACTACTAGTAATAAATTTAAACTTTTATAAAATTGAAGAATAGAATTTTATATTTTGAGTGACATTTCTGCTGAAGACAACTACAAATCAGGAAAACATTTTTGAATAACATTTCTGAAAAAAATATTATTTTACTTTATTGTGGTACTGGGATTGAACCTAGGGACATTTTACCTCTGAGCTATATCCTCAGCCCTTTTTACTTTGAAACAGGGTCTTGCTAAATTGCAGAGGCTAGACTGAAACCTGTGATCCTCCTGCCTCAGGTGTACTGGGGTTACAGGCATGCAACCCCATGATCAGGTATATTTATTTATTTTTGTGGTACTGGGGATTGAACCCAGGGGCATTCTACCTCCGAGCTACACCCCCACCCCTATTTTTATTCTCTATTTTGAAACAGGGTCTCACTTGCAGAGGGCCTCACTAAGTAGCTGAGGCTGGCTGCGAACCTGCGGTCTTCCTGCCTCAGCCTCCCAAGTACTGGGATTACAGGCATGCAACACCATGAACAGCTATTGCTACACATTTAATTCGGAAACCCATCTGCATGACTTACTATTTTACATTTCCACTATGAACTAGTGTGGTTAATCAACTACAATATTTTCTAGCAGTCACATAGTAAAAATATCTTGTCCCTGAATTCTTCAGATCTTTCACAATCCCTTGACCATCTCCTACTATGTTTCAGTTCTATATAGCCTGAACCATTGTCCCCACCTTCTCCACAATCTTTCTGTAGATCAGATCCATGTTCATAGACTGAGAACAAAGTCTATGTTTTCTACTCAAGAGGCTGAGGCAGCAGGATCACAAGTTCTAGTCTAGCCTGTGCAATCTATGAGAACTTGTCTCAAAATAAAAATACAAAACATCTAGGGATGTGGCTCTATAGTAGGGTACCCTTGGGTTCAATCCCAATACCACAAAAACAACAACAAAGAAAAAACAAGAAGAATAAAAAAAAATTTTCCCTAGTTCTGCTTGTATAACTCCCACAGCAGTATTTCTCTATAAATGACTTCATATTTCACATGCTGGAAGTTACAGCAGTCTTCTCATGTATACTCTCCCATTTTTAGGATGATCTCATTAGATGTAAGTATATAGATATAGATTTTTCATTCCAAAGGTAGAACTAATAAACTATTTTGGGAGGACATCAAAATTTTTTTTTTTTTGCGGTACCAGGGATTGAACCCAGGGGCGTTCTACCTCCACGCTACACCCCCGGCCCTATTTTTTATACTTTATTTTGAAACCGGGTCTCACGAAGTTGTGGAGGGCCACGCTAAGTAGAGAGAGAGAGAGAGAAAGGGAGAGAGACAGAGAGAGCTGAGGCTGGCCGCGAACCCGGATCCTCCGGTCTCCGCCTCCCAAAGTACTGGGATTACAAGGGTGCACCACCACGCCCGGCAGGACGTCAAATTTGATATTTAAAATCCCTAGGGAAAGGATTCCATTTGGAGTGGAAAGAATTTTTCAGTGATGCTGAAAGTATCAGATTGAAGCCAAGAAAATGAATAAAATCAAAATCAAAGCGAGGTCATTTCCCCCAGTGTGGCAGCTCATGCCTGTAATCCCAGTTGTTGGGAGGCTGGACAGGAGGATCACAGTTTTGAGGCCAGCTTCAGCAATTTATTGAGACTGTCTCAATGAATAAAATAGCTCAGGGGTAAAATGCCCTTGGGTTCAATCCCTAGCACAAACAAAAGCAAGCTCATTTCAATTTAAGGAGAATAAAATATAGAAATTATGTGATAGCCAGAATAGGACTCAGTTGAATAGAATACCACCAACAGCAAAAATAAAGAGGTCAGCAACAACAACCATTTACTGAAAACATTCCATGTTTCTGAAAAAGTCTTTAGAAGTTAACAGCTTACTTAATGTTCCTAACAGTTCCATGAGTAAGAACTATTAGTAACCCAGTTGAAAATTGGAAAATATTCCCCCCAAATTAAATAAAAAATGGAAAAGCAAAAAGAGACATTAAGCAAAATTTTTAAGGGCACATCACCAGAAAATATGGAGTCAAAGTCTTTCTCTGGGGTGCACATCCAATAGACAATACGCTAAACTTAACTTACACATTCAGAAGTGGGATCAAAAGCAGAAAGCCTACCTTAGCTCCTATCTTATTCCAACCAGAGATGGTAAAGGAAGAAATGTGGGAAAAAAATGAAAATCTATTTGAGTTAATAGATGAGTGGGTGGCAAGAGAGTTATCATACTAACTTTCACTCTCTTTCGCCTAAATATTTTAAGGTAGTCAACTTGAATTATTATTACAAACTACACAGAGGTACAAGTTCCAATAAAGTTTCCATCATTGTGGGTGATAGAAATAGGAGTTTAACACACACAAGAAATGAATAACCCATGATCTTGCTTCTCTTTTTCGAGCTTACAATCTGGGTAAACAAAGATAGGAGCGATCACAGAGTACACAACACACAGAATTTTATTCTATTTCTGTTCACTCAAACATACAATGGTTCAATTGTATGGGACAGAAATGCATGCTTGATATTTTAGCCTGAGTTTGCCCCCCCCAAAAAAGGCTTCCTTGTTCAGTCAATGTGAAATAATTGACAATCATTTATAGATTCCATTTATGCATTTTATGTGGTCCAAAATTATAGAATTTCACAATAAGAAGTACTTAAGAGTAAGGAGTTTCTTCTGTTTTCAAATTCTGGTTTTATATTTGATTAGAAGTCCCAAATGCCTAGAAAATTTCATTGGTTAAATATATGGCTGAGATTGATTTTATTTTGAGAAGAATTGGGCAAATTATTGACACTCGCATGGTTTTGAAACTATCCCAGTTAACCTGCCCAGAAGCCTAATAAAATATTTTATTCTTGTATAAATTGAATCAGCATGTACAAAAGTAGTTTTCACGTTAAGTAAATGTGAAGGTCAGTGCATAAATAGCCACTGAGGAAAAAAAAATGGATTTTGTTTTCTCCCATGCCTTTGCTATAAAAAAGTCTTTGCATCTATCAAAGTTTGTTCATTCTGAAGCTTGAAATTGGAGAAAACTGCAATTCAAGCAACAGTAAAAGAACACTCTGTACTCTCCTTGAACTTCTCTGACCCAATCTCTACATGTATTTTCATTTTGTCCTCAGTCTTTTGCGATTGCTTTTGAGGAATAATAGGGGCTCCCTCTGGTGACTAATTTCACACCTAAATATTCCCATGGCAGTTAATTAAGAAGCTGCAGTCTCAGGATCCTGTACTTGTCTTATGCAGAAAAGGATGAGAGGTTATAGGCCTACAGGGAAAGGCATTTTTTTTTTCCTAGAGAAAAACTTCGAGCTTAGTATTGGTTCTCCATTAAATGAACAATTTTTTTATCACTTATCTAACTTCATCACTTTCAATTCCTCAATTGTGGGCTATATTTTTTCCTTTTTTAAATTTGTAGCTACCATTATTTAGAATGAGAATATTCTAACATTTTAGGCGAACTGATTAAATTTATATAATGTTGAAATATTTAAGATTCATATGAATGAGTGTTTTCCAAGTGAATTATGCACACAGGAAATGGAACAGAGTTCAGAAAAATAAGGAATTAATGGCATGGATGTAGAACTGCTCTAGGCCCAGACTCTCCAACCAGGACAACTCCTGGGTAGCTCAAAGGATGTGTGGCCTTCTTCCCAGCATTCTGCTGATTTCAAACTGCTCATTCAGCCATTCCTTCTTCCTGGATCTATCCCTGCTATGATGTGGATAAGGTTTGAGTGTTCTCCAAGGCTTTCGCGTTGTCAAGTTTAATCATTATTTGTGAAGAATTAACAGAGTGGGAACTTTTTTTTTTTGCGTTACCGGGGATTGAACCCAGGGGCGTTCTACTTCCACGCTACGCCCCCAGCCCTATTTTTTTATACTTTATATTGAAAACGGGTCTCACAAAGTTGTGGAGGGCCTCACTAGGTAGAGAGAGAGAGAGAGAGAGAGAGAGAGAGAGCTGAGGCTGGCTGTGAACCCAGATCCTCCGGTC
Organism: Glis glis; assembly: GCA_004027185.1. Classification (NCBI taxonomy): domain Eukaryota; kingdom Metazoa; phylum Chordata; class Mammalia; order Rodentia; family Gliridae; genus Glis; species Glis glis. Next base: position 35,334 of record PVJS01005686.1, on the reverse strand, counting down.
TCTGCCTCCCAAAGTACTGGGATTACAAGTGTGCTCCACCACGCCCGGCCCAGAGTGGGATTTAATCTGACTAAGGCGTTAGAAGGTGGGGTCTTTGGGAAGTGATTACTATTAATCTATTAAGCTGAAGCACCCATGATTGAATCCTAGTAGCTTTTTAAGAAGTGGGGGAGAGACCAAACATGTGGGCATACCCACACTCCCTGTATCTTGGCGGGTGATGCTCTGAACCACCTCGATACTCTGTCAAGAAGGCCATGACCAGATGAGCCTCTGGATCTTGCACATCTAAATGATGAGTCAAAATAAACCTTTTTTTTTAATAAAGTAGCTTGCCTCAGATATAGTGATGAAAACCTGAGTATACAGTCATGTAAAAGGTATTTTGTAAAGTGTTATTTCACATAGGAGAACTGTATTAGCTGAATAAATGAGGGGTAAGATACAGGTTCTTTTAGAAGTGAAACTAGTCATTCTAAGCTTAAATATATATATATCTATATACATATATATATATATATGTATATATATATATATTTTTTTTTTAAGTGTAAAGGAAAATGGCTGGGGAAAATGCACAGACAGAAATGATAGGCTAGAACTATCACCCTGGTCAAGTGACTTGTTGCGTAGACATCCAGCTTTGCCATATTTCTTTATATACACAACTGAAAGACTAAACCTTCGAGTAATTTATTTAAATATCAAAATATGGATGAAGTTCAATGATAACCTTCCCACACCGGCATTCTGAGCCGCTCACCTCATATTTAACTTCTGCTTCTGAGACTCAGCCAGCCCTTCAATTACTCATGTGACTAATATCTTGGAATCAAGAATTATAAAAATAACAGATTTTTCTTTCTCCCCATATCATTCTGTGTTTATTGATGCTCTCACTGGATAAATAAGATAATCAACAACCATTTAAAGAGACTATTGTATCTACCTGCTGACCCCAGTTCCTCAGTTGACTTTGAACTTGTCTGTTCCAAAAGAACTATTTAACAGTCCTATTTAGAGATTTTGAAATTCAATTAAAGAATGTTTGTCTGAAATCTAAACTGTAGGCCAATCTTTTTCATTCATCCTTAGTAAAGCTAATTCTCATTTTTAAATAATTTTCCTCTGAAGAAACTCTTCAAACCTTCTCTTTTTAGATCTTTGTCTTCAAAGGTTTTGCTTTTTACATCATTGGGAAAAATTGAACCAATCTTACCTGGACTCCCTTAATTCTTCCCTTATCCATCCCAAATAACAGGAAGTAACCTATGTAGTATATATTATTGTATCCTTGAGATTCAAAGAAAGTTATCATATTCTTATCAATATAAAAGAACACATCAATCTATAATGATATAACTTAATGAACATATTTCAGAATCAACACCAGAGAACATGAAGTATCCTTTCCTTTTTTTTTTTCTCCCTGGTACTGGGGATTAATCCCAGAGGCATTCTACCTTTGAGCTACACCCCCAGTCCTACTTTTTAATTTTTTATTTTGAAACAGGATCTTGCTAACTTGCCAAAGGTCTCACCGAGTTGCTGAGGCTGGATTCAAACCTGCAATCCTCTTGAACAGTTTAAGAACACTAAATTCTGCTATACAATGCTAGAGAAATTAATGTCAGAAACCATTGTTGTCTTTAAGAAATGTAAGTGTCACTAGCAAACTTTTTAAGGAAAAAATAATCTGATCTAGTGTGCCAAATGAAATAAAGAGAAGAAATTGTATTTACATTGATCAGAATACCACCAAAAGCAAGAGACCAAAATCCAAAAATAACTAACTAGTCAGCTTTGGTAATGCCTACTGCTCAGAATTCAGCAGGATATAACCTCTGAATTAAAATTTTAGCGATGGCTTTAAGATAATTTTTTAGGCATTGGCCAGTAATTTGTGTATGTGTGAGGGGGTACTGGGAATTGAACTCAAGGGCATTCTACCTCCAAGCTACACCCTCCAGCCTTTTTTTTTTTTAATTTTGAAACAGAGTCTTGGTAAGTTGCTGAGGCTGGCCTTGAACCTGCAATCCTCCTGTCTCTGCCTCCCAATTGGAATTACAGGTATGTGCCACCATGCCTGGCATGGCCAGTAATTTATATACATTATATATCTATAGTATATATACATATATATGTATATATGCATATGTATAATTTATTATCTCTAGATGTAATAGAGTATCAAAGTTTGGCCTGGTGCTGTAGCATATTCCTATAATCCCAGCTGCTCCGGAGGCTGAGGCAGAAAGATCACAAATTCAATGACAGTCTGAGAAACACTGTAAGATTCTGTCTCAAAACACAAATTTTTAAAAAGGGATGGAAACTAGTTCCGTGGTAGAGCACATGCAGGAGACCTTGGTTTCAATTGCTGGTACCACAGAAAGTAAAAAATAAGGTTTGGATATTTAAGTACTAATACTTCACACCTGACTCATTTCCCATGCTCATCCCCAATAAATAAAATTAATATGAATAAATTTCAGGTAGCTTCTGAATTTGTCTACATATGTATGCATTCATCCTAATATCAAAGATTAGAAAAACTCCAACCCCAGGTATAAGAAACAGAATGGTCCTCTAGCCATGGTACAATGAACATGCATCTAGAAGTTTCTTTTCTTTAAAAAAAAAATATATATATATATATAAAGAACATACTCAAATATAGTCAACAATCCTAATTTAACATAATCACCAACTAACTCAATGGTAGTATTGTAGACTGGAGATCATTCTCTATCCTTGCTTTTTGCTTCTGGACAATTTTGTGGTTAACTGGTCAACATTGTGACAGTATGTTGCAGGCAAAAACAGAAGATACAGCCAAGATAAAGATATCCTAAATTATTTACCCAGAACTTCTAATTTTTAACTATCTGTGAATTTCAGAAAGTTACCTATGAGAGATCCTTTTGCAAAAGGCAGACAAAAAATTAATTTTGTTGACTTTTGCAGAATTTTCACTTGTTTTCAGTTGGGTGTCCTGTTTATTACCTTCAGCTCTGGCAGAGAAAGAGTAAGCATTATATAATATTCTTTTTCATAGCAAAGAAAGACTTCAGACTGTGCAGAGGGTCAGATTTCACCAGTACCTTGTCACTGAACCATGGGCAAAGGCGCTCCTCTCACCCACTCCCCTCTGCGTTTCCTGCCTCACCTAGGAGACAGAGTGTGGGAGCCAGGTAGGAAGAGTCACTCACGAGGGTCAGGGCTGGAGATGCAGGATAGGTCTAAACAGATTTAATTGAAGGATTTTAGAGTGTTTCCACTTCTCAGTACCTTAACACCACATTAACAATGTTCTATCAAAAGAGCGAATTGCAGCTGAAAGAACTGATTCTCTTTATGGAGAAAGAACTTATTGGAAACTCAAAGTTATGAGAGATAAAATCAAGTATAGTAATTGACTTACACAGATATAGTCTACTGATCTTAGACAGGGAGAAAGGATAGACTTGCTAACAAATGGTGCTGGAAAAAAATGGACCTTCTACTTGCAAACCCCCCAAAACACACACACGCACGCACGCACACACACACACACACACACACACACACAGAGCAAAAACAAAAGTTAGACACAGATTTTATTTTGGTGCTGGGGACTGAATCTAGGGGCATTCTGCCTTCGAGTTACACCCTCAGTTCTTTATTTTGAATCAGGATGTTGCTATATTACTGAGGGCCTCATTAAATTGCTAAGGTTGGCCATGACCTGCAATCCTCCTGTCTCAGCCTCCCAAGTACTAAAATTAAAGTGTGTGCTACCATGCCTGACCAGATTCTGTATTTTACACAAGAATTAGCTCAAAACCAGAATATAAAAATTGAATACCTCACACAAAACTGTAAGACTTCTGAGGATATAACCTTGGATTTATTGAGCTTTTTATCCCCCAGTGCTTGGGTTGAACCCCAGAACCTCATTCACACTAGGAAAGCACTCTTAAGAGCCCCAGTTCCTTTTTTTATTTCCCCCAAATTTTATTTTGAGAAATGGTTTTGCTTGCATGCCCATCACATTTGTGATTCTGCTGCCTCAGTCTTCTTTTTTTTTTTGTGGTACTGGGGATTGAATCCAGGGGCATTCTATCTCCAAGCTCCACCCCCAGCCCTATTTTTTTTTTTTTGCGGTACCGGGGATTGAACCCAGGGGCGTTCTACCTCCGCGCTACACCCCCGGCCCTATTTTTTATACTTTATTTTGAAACCGGGTCTCACAAAGTTGCGGAGGGCCTCACTAAGTAGAGAGAGAGAGAGAAAGAGAGAGAGAGAGACAGAGACAGAGAGAGAGAGAGAGAGAGAGAGCTGAGGCTGGCCGTGAACTCGGATCCTCCGGACTCCGCCTCCCAAAGTACTGGGATTACAAGCGTGCATCACCACGCCCAGCCCCCAGCCCTATTTTTTATTCTTTATTTTGAAACAGGGTCTCACTAAGTTGTGGAGGGCTCACTAAGTAGCTGAGGCTGACCTCGAACCTGTGATCCTCCTGTCTCAGCCTCCCAAGGACTGGGATTACAAACATACACCACCACGCCTGGCTCTCAGTCTTCTGAGTAGCTGGGGTTGCAGGTGTGTGCCACTGAGCCAGGTTCACTGATAAGTTTTATGATAAAATACCACTAGTATGATACATGAAAGAAAAAGATGTTAAATTGGATGTTACTAAAATTTAAAAGTGCTCTATGAAAGACACTAACACGAGAATAAAACCACTGAGAGAAGACATATGCAAACATATCTGCTCAAGAATTTATATCCAAAATACACAAAACTCAACAACTCTTATCTTGATTCTTAAAACACCATGAAAAAAAATGAACAGTCCAAAAATGGCAAGAGATTCAAAGACAGCACTGTTTGGTACTTGCTTACAAAGCTGTATGTAGTCTTCTTGTGTGACCTACCTAGCACACGCCTAGGTATTTACTCAATTAAATTAGAAAGTTATGTCCACATTAAAACCTGCACATGAATGTTTATAGCACATTAATTATTATGGCACAAACTGAAAGCAATCAAGATGCTCTTCAGTAGGCGAATAAACAAGTTGGAATACATTCATAAAGTAAAACACTGCTCAGCAACACAAAGAAATTAACTATCAAACCAAAAGATTCAAAACACAAAAGACACAAAGAAGCCAAATTAATACATTTTTTGTGAAAGAATCCAGTATGAAAACCCTGTGATTCTAATTACATTTCATCCTGAAAAAGACAAAATTATACAGAAAGTAAACACATCAGGGGTAAGTAGGAGTTTGGCAGGGGTTGAGGGCTGCAGGGTTGAATAAGTATTGTACAAAGGATTTTTTTTGAGGGTGATGAGATTATTCTATATGCTACTACAAAGATGAGTTCAAGACAGTCAGCATTAATCAAAACCCACAGAACATTACAAAGAGCAAATCTTACTGCTTGCATGAAATATATATGTCTTATAGATCAGGTGATCCTAGGATAAAATGAATATAATAAACCTATCAAATGTGCTATAATTATATGCAACAACTTCACTAAAGGGGTTAAGATAATAAGTTGCTGGCATATGTAACATTGGAAATGAGTGGAGTCCATGGGACTAAGGGCAAGAAAAGTTGTCCAAAATATTGCACTTTAGTTGGAAAAGATGTTTTTACCCTCTATGAGAGTAACAGTTTAACAATTCCTAAACCATTATATGTGTATTAGAACTGAACAATTTATCAAATGAATGACAACCGGTAGAAGGCAATTAACACTTTGGGAGTGAAAAGCTAAAGGTAAACAAGGAGGCAGGATAGAATGATCCATAGAGTAGTGATCATAGTATGAGACACCAGTGTGAATTCATTTGTAGCTTAATAGACATGCAGACGATTGAGTATGGGAAATATGTAGACGTGTGTATATATGCAAGTTTATACACACACATATATGCGTATGTATGTATGTCCTTGCTCTGTCAGCTGATAACAAAGCAATAACACACCAGTAGCGAGGAACATGCATAGTATGATGACCTCAGCTTCTAACACTGCTCTCCAGCAAAAGAAACCAGGCCTCCTGGGAGAAATCATTATTCTTGAATTTGGGAGATAAATATGCAAAATTAGTCTAGATCATCTTGTAGTGCTAGTAAGTTACAAAGTGATATTAAAACATAACGGTGGGAGTATGCCAAATGAATATGAAAGACAATTGAAAGAGGACCCATTTTGTTCCCCAAATTGGGAACATTTAAGCAAAAAAAGAATAAAGTAAAACAGTGTTGGATTATAAGGTGTAGAATGTCTATAAGCCTATACTAATTGTGATTTCTTTAAGTAAAACAGTGTTGGATTATAACGTAAAGTGTACAATGTCTTATAAACCTGTACTAATTGTTGTGATTTCTTTCTCACCGAGTCTGGAGGTCTCTCCTTGGAAGTGGCCATAGCCACAAAAAGCACTCTTAACAGAGCCCTGGCCAGGAGAAAGTTAAGGTTCAAGTTTTCCCATCAGGCAAAACATAAAGGCACCACATCAGAACATATTAAAAAAAACAAAACAGAAATACTCTGTGACTTACTGTTTCCGGAGAGAAGAGTGACATTCAAGAAGCCAACCAAGTCCACCAACAGCTGAATGTTCACCCAGAACAAGGACCTGTGATGTCTTATATAAGGATCCACGGGCTTTATCTCCCTCGACTTTGCAAGGGCTTGTGGATTGGCTAGTGTAAAGAAAACAGGTGCAATAAAGAAAGAAAGAGAGGGAGAGAGGAGAGACACCTGCAAAAGGGAGGAATTTACCTCTGGTGTTGACTATTAGATGTTATCATTATCAGCAGCTGGGAAGTTCTTGGGTTCAGGGTTAGTGCTCTGGAGAACAAGGGGCTGCGTCAAAAACACCCCACAGGGAGGGGAACCAAAAATATGATGGGTATAAAAAGGCTTTAAACAACTTGTGCCAGGCCTCAAAATGGATGGCAAGGCAACTACTGTATTAAATACATTTATGACAGTGATATAAGCAAATGAATTTATTATATTGAATTTATTATATTGAATAAATAATAAATGGGGTAGAATAGACAAATCTCCCTTGCAGAACTCCAAGTAATATTGGTAGTACTTCTTCATTAAAGAGGTGGAGTCCCACTCCCCATTGCTCGATTATGGTGTATGCATAGTGATTTATCTTCAAAGAATGAAGTATAGGACAAAAGGGAGAGTAAGAGTAACTTCATGGTAGAGAAACTTGAGAAACAGTCTTAATCCCAGTGATCAAGATGAATGTCAACATTAATGTGACTGATAATATACATCCTTGATACAATAAAATAAAAATGGTACTTAATCACTCTAGCCTTCTTCACAAAAAAATAAACAGATTTCCAAAATTTAACCCTAAAAATATCAGGTAAATCTCAGTTTTGTGGCATTTTACAAAATACTATACCACTATTCCTCAAAGCTATCAAGACCATCAAAAAACAAGAAAAGTCTGAGAAAGATTCACGGCTTACAGGAAGAGAAAAAAGAACATTAGAATAAATTAGGATATCTGAATAAAGCATGGACTACAGTTAACAATAGGTGTCAATAATCACATACTAATTGTGAAAAATATGCTAAGATGCTAACAATAATGTACATTGACTGTGGAGTATATCTGAATATAGCATGAGATATATAGTTAATAAGAAGGTAGCTCGTGGTACAAGGGAGAACATTTCCTTGCCAGAGTTTTCAAATAAGTGAAAATTGGAACACAAAGTGTTAGTCCTATTTCCATGACTGGTTGCTTTTGTTTTATCTATTCAGTTTCATTATAAAAATATATGATCTCTCTATAACTCAGAAGTTGGTTACTCCTTCCCCCTACTTCCCTCTTCTACTGAAATGAAACATTCAATTTGTTACATTAAAATGGTCAATTGAGACCTTCACTTTGGAGAATAAAGAAAGGAGTCTATGAAGTATCACGTAGCTTATTTGATGATTGGGCAGAATGATGGTGCTCACTAATTTGAGAGTTAAGGGGATTTTGAGTCAAGTAAGGTGATATGTTCCTCATTAATATGGGTTTAGATTATAGCCATATCCAGAATAAATATGTGATCCTAGATTTAAGTGTACATGTGTTTGATTTAATAGATTCAAAGTCAAAGAAACTTGTCTGCCATTTACAAGAATGAGGATATTTTAAAACAGCTCTTGATTCATGTAAAATTCCCTGTCTATTCCCCTTGCTTTGGTTCCCCAATATGTTTCTTTGAAACTTGGGAGGTCATGGGAAAAATTGACCACCCTGCCAAAGACCCAAAATGCCATGTAGGGAGGTTAACTGGCACATGAGAACATTTGTGGAATGAAAAGGGAGGAGAAAAAAGATTTAGAGAGAGAGCCCTTATGTAATAGGTAAGAGTGAGAATCAACAAACACTAAAAATAGATTTCTGAGATGTTGAGAGAGTTGGTCATAAATATTAAGCTAGGAAATGGGTCCATCCCCTCAGGAAAAGGAACTCTGAGGAGAAATAAAGATCTTTGGGTATTTTCCTCTCATTCACAAGAATTTCCCAACATTGTTTTACTACTTTTTACATTGGCCCAATTCCTCAGGAATAGCTTCATGATTACTTCCAATATTTTATGTGAAAGTGTGGAGACCCCCGAAAGGTAGAAGCATGAGTGACTCCATCCTGTTTAAAACTGCTCTATTTTGTGAGAAAGTTGCAGCCTCCAAACAGGGGTAACTTAGAGTTCAAAAATTCCTGCTGACTGGGTCGTGCTGACCTAAAACCCAAGCCTGCTATGCTTATCAATAGCTACAGACCTCCGCTAATATAAACACCTGCATCCTCGTATCTTGCTTGCTTGCCTTGAAGAAAACTTGTATGTGTCTGCTCACATGCCACCTGCGACCATCTGTGCATGGTCTTTTCCCTTATAAACCCCCCCTTCCCTGGGTTGGGCACAGAGTGTCTCAGTTGTCTGATTTCAGACCTGAGTCTTCGTCCTGGCCGGTAATAATAAAGGCTTCTAATTTGCTTTTAAAACTTCTCTCGTCTCTCTGGTTTTTGTGACAACTCGGTTATGGCTAGTTAGCCTATTACAAGAATTCTTAAATAGCTGAAGAAAAGAATAGTAAAACAAAATCAAGGCTTGTACCCTGTTTATACTTATGTGAGCATACAGAGAAGGACCATCAGGCTTCCTAAACTGCAGTTTCACATTTCTCATGGTAAAGACCAATTCAATAAGCTCAAGAGATTTAAAATCTAGCCTTCTGATTATCTTTATACTCACATACATGAGAGGAAGGCAGCCAATTAAAAGATAGCAGAGAGCTGGGCTTAGTGGCACACACCTGTAACCCCAGTACTTGGGAGGCTAAGACAAGAGGATCACAGGTTTGAGACCAGCCTCAGCAGCTTAATGAGACACTCAGCAACCTAAGAAGACCCTGTTTCAAAACAATAAATAAAAAGGGCTGGGGGTGTAGATTGGAGGCAGAATCCCCAGTACTACACACATGCATGCGCACAGACACGAACCTAGCAGAGGAAGAAAGTGAGTTATAGCTGTGCTTCAATCTCTATTAGTATTTTAGAAAAATAATCCTTATGCTTTTATTGGTGCATTGTAATTATATATCATAGTGAGGTTAAAAGTCATAAAAATAAACATACACACAGGTCTTGGTGTGTTTGTGTTCTGGTCCTGCCCTGCTACACACCCTTCCCAGTACATGATAGTGAGATTGGTAGTGAAACCTTTATGCATGGGCATAGTATAATTTGAACTGTTTCTTTCATTAGTTCTTCCTTTTCCCCTCCCCATCTTCCTCCCCCTTATCTCCTCCCACTATTCTACTGGTCTCTCTCCATTATCTTAAGCCCCTTTGGTTCCTACTTTCTCTCTAGTTTCCACATATGAGAGGAAACATTTGACTTTTGACTTTCTCAGACTAGCTTATCTCCTTTAGCATAATATTCTCTAGTTCTATCCATATTCCTGCAAATGACATCATTTTGTTGATCTTCATGGAAGAGTAAAATTCTATTGTGTGTATACACCGCAGTTTCATTATCCGTTCATCTGTTGATGGACACCTAGGTTGGTTACTATCTGCAAAGCAAAACACATCATGTCAAAGCCTAGTGGCCTTAACCAATGACTAATCATCACAATTCTGTGGGTAGTTTTGCCACACATTTTTCACTGAGGTCACTTAGGTGAGCTTTAATGGCACTAAAATTTCCAAGTCGGCCTCTTATCCTTCAAGGTCCCTGTGTCTTGGCTGATTATACAGGTAATCTCATTTGAGATTCTCTGAAGCTTGGTGGCTGAGTTCCAGGGGGAAGGGTTCTGTGAAGACAAGCCTCAATGTGTGATTCTCATATCTCTGTTGTCATCACACTTAATACTGTCTCAATGATCAAAGCAAACTATGTGGCCAAGCCCAGAATTAATACAGGAGGGGATTACATAAGTGCGGGAACACCAGAAGGCATGGTCTATAGGGGACTGCCAGTTTAATAGCCTCTCATCAATTACAATTTCAAAATAAACATCAAATTCTAACGAATTGAATTTAAACTATTGTGCCTTGGGTGATGGAGTGGATGCATAGGAAAAAGAGGTCAGTCAATGTTTCAGAACTTATTTTTTTTAAAGCAAGGTTATTGGTTTCTAGTAATTATCTTCTGAGGCCAAGTACTATTTTAATTGACCAAATCAATAACTTTAGTTAAATATTTCCCCTGATGTATTAACCACTGAATTTTGCAGAACTAATTGGTTTCCTGGGCATATTCTCTGCTAATGTGGTTATTTCCAGATACCTCCTCCACCCATTCTACGTGTGCAACACAATAAATACACATACACATATAGACACTTGAAATTAATTTGATAAAAAAATGTCACTAGCATTGATTAACTCTTTCACCAACCTACTTCCTGAATATTATTTTCCCCATTTCATCATTATTTAAAACCATGGCCTTTAAAAATAATTCAATGTCTTCAACATATCAATATTGGGCCAGGCACTGGGGCTGAGCATAGGGACAAAAGATCTAAGACATAGCATTTTAATGTGTACAGTGCATTTTAATTGATAGATTTCTTCACATATGATATGCTTTTGTTGTAATGTTAACTATATCAAGAAGTTTTTTCTGAAGAGATACTATATTCATCATATAGATAATGAAATTAATATTAATAAAAAGGAAATGAATGGCCAGGCATGGTGGCACACACTTGATATCCCAGCTACTGTAGAGACTGAGGCAGGAGGATTGCAAGATCGAGAAACAGTCTGGGCTACCTAGTGTGATCTTGTGTCAAAATGATTTTTAAAAGGCTGGTGTATTGGTCAGGGTTCACTAGATTAACAGAATTCACAGAATGAGTATATGAAAAAGGGATTTATTAGATCAGCTCACAATGTAGTCCTGAGTTTCGACTGCACGTGAAGAATCAGAGGAATCAGTAGCTGGTCAAGCAGTCTAAGAGCTGGAGCCTTAGGATTGAAGCAACCACCAATTCAGTCCCAGTCCAAGATGTGAAGATCAGGAAGCTCTTCGGAGAAACGATGGTGAAGTTTCAGTTCGAAGGCTGGAGGCCAACGATCTCAGACGAGAGCAGATGCGTTTTCTTTTTTTTTTTTTTGCGGTACCGGGGGTTGAACCCAGGGACATTCTACCTCGGCACTACGCCCCCGGCCCTATTTTTTATACTTGATTTTGAAACCGGTTCTCACGAAGTTGTGGAGGGCCTCACTAGGTAGAGAGAGAGAGAGAGAGAGAGAGAGAAAGAGAGAGACAGGGAGAGAGAGAGAGAGAGAGGTGAGGCTGGCCGCGAACCCGGATCCCCCAGTCTCCACCTCCCAAAGTACTGGGATTACAAGCATGCGCCACCACGCCCAGCTAGCAGATGTGTTTTCTTCAGGAAGAGTCGCGGCTCCCTCTACGCGGCTTTCTCCTTCTTTTATCTAAGTCCTGCACCTATCAGAACCCTGCTACCTACATTTAGGGCAGGACTTCTGGTTCAATCTGCTGTTACACAACCAAAGTCACATGATCTTAGGTGGGTCAAGTTGACAAACCAGACCAACTATCACAGCTGGAAATGTAACTCAGTGGTACAGTACTTACCTAGCATGCATGAGGCCCTGGGTTCAATTCCTAGTGCTTTAAAAAAAATTTAAAAAAGGAAGGACATGAATGTCCATAGTTGCACACAACTAAAAGGAAGGAGTGAGTTCAGACTAGCATTCTGATTGTTTTAGTAGAACTGTAGCATTCTAGTGTTACTTTATGGTAGAATAAGTGTGAGCTGCAGTTTTATTCATTTTAATTTAAATCTTAACATTGACACTTGAACAAATTACAGAAACCTGTGAAAATGCAGATTCTGTGTTCCAAAAGTATTAGGATAGTTACACCTTATGTAACTAGTATAGTTACATTAATATGATTCTACTACATGGCTGCTGCTTTAAAGTCTTGTTGGTGATCTTAGTTAAGGATCACCAGCACCAATTGCATTAGGTATTCGAAAGTGTGAAACGGGAGAATAAGTAATGTGTAATATGAAGAAAGTGGTTGAGTGCTAAACCGTGTAGCGCTGGAGGAAGCAATAATCAAGTTCACTGAGGAGGAAGAGCAGTGAGGGCGGAGGTAGTCGGAGAGAATTTGATGGAAAGGTGACATTTGAACTTGGCCTTAAATCTCTTATATTCACTTGTAGCCCGTGTCCTTCATGTCCTCAGCACAGTTCACGTTCATTCTGCCTCTAATGACTTTTCAGAGACATGAAGTCCATTATCAATCACATCTCAACCATGAAGGCTTGACCCTTTTCCACATTGATTAGACATCACATTGATCTGCTGTGCATTATGTCAGTTCACCCTCCTCCCCTGCTATCTCTTGCTCTGTTTTACCCTGCACTTGGCCCCTTCAGGGTCTAAGCATCCCATACTGGCTTACCTGGATTCCTTGTGTCTTAAACCACTGGATTCTTAATGATAAGCCTTTACATAGAAGAAAATGCGCTCTCCGGAAATGTAAGTGCTACTGCTCTAAGTACCTGAGGTGAAAGAACAATCGTGAAATTTAATAAAGAAGAAATGAAATGTTCAGTTGGAGACCAAAATTGCTTTACAGCAGTACAATAAAATAAAACACAAGCCAGTTGCCCCCAGAACCAGACTATTTTTCACACACAGCAAAACAGGAAGTGTCCCTCAGGGTTGCTTGACCAGAAATGTATGAGTGATGAGAGTTTTATTTCTTTCCTTTTAATCTCTGAGGATCTGCGAGGGGAGGGATGAATGTCTTGCATCTAAGCAAAAGGGGACAACACTTCCTGTCCTATTTTGTTGTCTTCCTCATAGAGTATTTTGACCATTTGAAACTATAATGAAGTAAATATATACCCTAGTTAGTCTTCTAGATAATTCTACCAACGAGGGGTAGAAACGTGCATTCTCCATCAGAAATGAAACAAATTATTATTTCCATTCTGTGCTGGAGTAGGACGATAATTCTGGACCACTGGAAAAAAACTGACTAGTTGGCCAAATTGACTCTTTTTACCTCAAAATCTATACTTGATACCTATGTAATACTGAGCTCATCACAGCACTCTAGATCTTTTGTTGACTAAACACACTGAAAATATTTAGAGAGAGAGAGAGAGAGAGAGAGAGAGCAAGAGCAATTTGGGTATGAGGTAAGGATGAATCGTAGGGATTTTTTGCTTGAAGCCGTTCAGGGATGTCTGCTGATTTTACTCAGAGGCTGTGGTTTTTTGGGGTGGTTTAAGAAGAAAGCTGACAGAAAGCCATTCCTGGTTCTTCTGTCTACACAAATTTCTGTCCATTCTTAAACCTGAACACACAGTTTCCTCATCTTAGATTTAGATTTATTCTTTGACTGTTTCTGCTTTGCTAGAAAAGTAGAGGAGAGGAAGTTGATAGAAAAGTAAAAGAACTGTAACTGCCCCTATGGCACATGTTTGTGGACACCAAAAATCTTGTGTTCTCTGTCTCTGGTACCTATTTAGTTATCGTCATCTGCTTCTACCTACAGGAAAAGTCAAATTTGAACAGAATTTTGTAGGCCTTAATAATTTAACCCTTTTTTCAGTAGTTATTTTTCTTAGCCTATAATCAAGTCTCACAGCCTATTAAAACCAGGCAATAATCTCATATTGTGCATTTCCTTTTTTCCCAAGTTCTTATGCTAATGTATTACAAATAATAGATAAAAAATTGAGGCTGGGTGTGGTGGCGCATGCTTGTAATCCCAATACTTTGGGAGGCGGAGACCGGAGGATCCGGGTTCACGGCCAGCCTCAGCTCTCAATCTCTCTCTCCCTCTCTCTCTCTCTCCTTAGTGAGGCCCTCCGCAACTTCGTGAAACCCGGTTTCAAAATAAAGTATAAAAAATAGGGCCGGGGGTGTAGCGCGGAGGTAGAACGCCCCTGCGTTCAATCCCTGGTACCGCAAAAAAAAAAAAATTGACTAAAAATTTAAGTTAGAGGTAGCAAATATCCATCAGTCTTTATGAAAATATATATGTGGCACCTACAGACCAACCACAGATAGCCCTGCAGATACTGAACTACGTAACATGGTATACTAGAGACTTAGAGGTGGCCTTTGCTAAAAGCACTTACTCTTCACCAGCCTGCAGATGTCTGATGGTAACTAAAAGCAGAGTAATAGCTTGGTATCTCTGCCTTTATTTTCATCTGTCTATTTTTCTACCTTAAACTACCTGCTCAATCCCACAGGTAGACATGGTTGTCGTTTAAGGAGTGTTCATCGAAGGCTGGCATGCTCCCCTTTTAAGGCTGAAGACACCTAGATGAGTAACTAAGGTATCTTCAAGACTTGCAAAGGGGCACCATAATCAACAGATTGCCAATTCCCATTTTGTACAGCGTCTTGCCCAGACCCCTGGAGCAGTGCCTAGAAATCTCTAGTCCTTGCTCTAAGCCTGAAGGTCTAACTCCATCTTCCTTTCTGACCTGCCCTTCCTCTGCATCAATCTGTTCTGGAGTCACCTTGGATTCCAGAAATAGCAGGTCTGGTAGATAAACATCCTATGACAAAATTACAAACTACCCCTAGGTAATGGCAACTTTCTTCACACTGACAAGATCAATCAGACCACAGTTTGACCAAGACTGCTTGGCTATGCAGAGTTCTTGCCTCCTCCCCCCACACACTTTTTCTCCTTTCCCTATTTAACCCCAAAGCTTGTGCTAGTTCTTTTTTTTTTTTTTGCGGTACCGGGGATTGAACTCAGGGGCGTTTTACCTCTGAGCTACACCCCCGGCCCTATTTTTTACACTTTATTTTGAAACAGGGTCTCACAAAGTTGCGGAGGGCCTCACTAAGTAGCTGAGGCTGGCAGCGAACCCAGATCCTCCAGTCTCTGCCTCCCAAGTACTGGAATTACAAGTGTGCACCACCACACCTGGCTAATGATAGTTCTTTAAAGACAAGGCTAAGAATGCTTGTTCCCCCTCGTCCTTCTCAATATAATTATATTCAATAAATTCCTTCCCTACTTTGCCAATACTTTATTTGATTTTTGGAGAGAGTTGCCAGGCATGGTCGATTGGGTCTCCTTAGTGCCAGGATTCCTCAAAAAATAGAAGTTATTTGGGAGAAAGACATGATCTAGAAGTACAAAGGCTGTGGAGATTCTGCATTCCTACTACTCTGAAAGCCTTTCTGGATTCCTTTATGATGTGTTTATGCTTTTTACATAAGCTTCCAGAGGAAGAAAGTTTTCTCCATCAAACAAAATCTGTGAAAATTGCTGCTATCTAGAATTAACAGGAGAAAGAATGCAAAGGATCATTCCAATGAACACAATCAGTTTAATAGAAACCCAGCCTGGTGGTGCATGCCTATAATCCCTGTATATCAGAGGTTGATTCAGAAGGATCACAGGTTCAAGGCCAGCCTCAGCAACATAGCGAGGCCCTGTTTCAAAAAAAAAAATAGGTCTGGGAGTTTACCTTGGAGGTAGAACATCCCTGAGTTCAATGCCCCCAGTACCCCCACACACACACACACACACAACTTTTTGTTGGCAAAGGCCTTACAAAAACCATTTGTGAGCCAGGTGTGGTGGCGCATGCTTGTAATCCCAGTACTTTGGGAGGTGGAGACCAGAGGATCTGGGTTCACAGCCAGTCTCAACTCGCTCCTTCTCTCTCTCTCTACCTAGTGAGGCTGTCCGCAACTTCGTGAGACCCGGTTTCAAAATAAAGGCTAAAAAAATAGGGCTAGGGGTGTAGCGCAGAGGTAGAATGCCCCTGGGTTCAATCCCCGGTACTGCAAAAAAAAAAAAACAAAACAAACAAAACAAAACATTTGTGAATTGCCCAGTGGGAATGTGAAGTGGAATGAAGAAGATAATATTGGGTCAATTAGGAGGATTCAATAGCTTCAGACTAAGAACATCCCCCCAAAAAGACTCAGCAACACAATGAGCCATATTGTTGTGTGATAGGAAAGAGGCGCCATTTGAATCACCCGTCCTCTACCTGGTATCCAGAGAAGGGGGAGTATTGCCCCTTTCTTTTTTCTAACCTATTCCCACCCTGCATTTAGGGAAACAAGAATCAAATATTGCAAGTAATCAGATTCATTTGTTCTGAAGCACAGGATATTTTTTGCCTTAAAATTCAGTTTATTTCCTTCCAGATAGTCTGACTTTCATGTAATTTCAAACATTTTTCTTTATTTTTAAAAAACAAAGTCTTAACTTGCTGATAGTGTCAATAAAGCAACCAGACACCTCTGGGCTTCTATGCATCCTCAATTTCTTCTGTCATTGAAAAGTTTCTTCCACTGCCCTGTGAAAGCCCACCAGTGTCCCCAAAGGTTTCTCTAAATATTTCTATGAATCTTCTAAATTGCATTGTTCCCAATATTGGCCTTTCTCTCATTTCTTTACACCGGATAACTGCCTCAATTGGTTGTTACAAAAGGAGCCACTTTAGTTTCCTCCAAGTGGAGAACAAATCTCTATTTATGAAGTGAGTTTAAAAAGATCACACCTGCACCTTCTCCCATCGAATCACGGAGGTGAAATCTATTCCTTTCACTCTTGACAGCATTACCAATCCTGTCCTCAGTTCTTCTTCACTAACAGAAAAAATTGCTGCAGGCAGAAATGTTGACTTTGGAGAGATGGAATGAAAAAGAGAGGAAGGAAGCACATTGACTATGGAAAGGGGAGTTAGGGCAAATGTGTATACAAAAAAAGTAATTTGAAAAAATAAGTGAGAGGCAATGGAAGAGACAATAGAGAAGTGTAGATAAAAAGGTAAGGAGTTGATATAAATGGCTATACAAGATATAAGGAGAGGAAATAGCATGTATGTTTTGTAGTGGGGATTGAGCCCAGAGGCATTCTACCTCCCAATTATACCCATATATGTTTATGTAGGTAGTCAGAGTATTTAATGAGCTTCACAAAAAACAATCTGAAACAGAGAAAGGAGCAGGGCAAGTCTCCAAGTGTGGCATTATATGCCAAAGGATTAGCAATGACATCGTGCCTTCACCTTCCTTAGGAACAGTCTCAGTGATTTAACATGTCAGAGAAATTTTAATGACACACTACTGCGGTTTTAATTAATTTTTTCATCCATATGCAAGCACTCAATTACACTGCTACCTCCTCCCCATATGCTCTGTGATTTGCTAGTTACATTTCAATTTAATGCATTGTTGCCATGGTAGAATGTGGGAGTGGTTTGTGTTTACAAATGAGGTCAAAGCAAAGGAGTACTTTTTAAGAATATGAATGCCTTAGCAGGATGGGAAGGTCACAAATTCCACTGGGTTGTTGGTTCTCAATCAGGTGAAATTTTTGTCCTGATTTCCTTAGGATATTTGGCAAGGTCTAGAGCTCTTTTCTCTTGTCACAACTGGAAAAATGTTCTTGGTGTCTAATGGATAGAAGGCAGGGATACTTCTATATATCTTACAAGACACAGGACAGCTTCCCACAACAACACATTATTGGACTGTATGCAGTAGTGACATGGAGAAACCCTGTATTAGGTGGAAATTTGCTCTGTGAAACATCTGATTTGTGAGAATAAGCCTTATTTCTGAGTGTATACAAATAACATCTCTTTTTCAAAATTGTTTCAATAGAAATTGAATAATGTAGTTGAGTTTGACTCTATAATAGAGTGAGTTAGGAAGTAGTATAGGATAGAAAGAAGGCTTAGAAGTCTGTTTTTACCTAAGTGAAAGAAATGGTCTCTATTAGAAATGGGCAAGAGAAAACAGAATACATTTTTCTTATGAGTTGATAAAGAAACATTTGGAAAATAATCATAAAGAAGACAGGAGTTCATGTTGAAAATAACCACCATTATCTGTGATTGCAACCCAAAGATTCAAGAAGAAATTGAGAAATTATAATTTTCCTGTGTGTTTGTATGTGTGTGCGTGCGTGTGCACGTGTGTGTGTGTGAGCACTGGGGATTGAACACAGGGTCACATGCACTACCGCTGCACTGCACCCTGGCTCCTAGAATGTTTTATTCTTGGTTTCTAGCAAACAATATCCATTAGTTTTAAAAATTCAATATTTGGGAACATCATTCTGCCAGAAATAGAGCCGGCAGTAGAAGGACTTTCAGTTGAAGAGGGTCAGCACAGAGGACTTCTCTCTTTCCTAGTCACTATTGCTTTTGCCCTTGGCATTGTCTTTTGATAAAAAGTAGATGAATAAAAGCTGACAGCAAATATGGAAACTTTCTATGAAGGCAGAAAAGATTTAACAAAAATGAACAGATATATGCTTGAAAAAAACCTCTTGGAAATATTATATCAGGATGTTCCTCTCTAACCTGAAAAAATATATTTAGGCAAATACAAAGAAAATTCAATTTTGTCTCAGACAATTTATTATAAAGACAAGCATAAAAAAATGTGACTTGAAAATTTGAAAGAAAAAATCCAGGAAGTCCAAGTCATGACCACCCCTCTTTAATTCTAAGTATGGCAGAGTGTAGAGGTTAGAGACTCTCTACAAGCAAAAGAAAAAAAAAATTCTCTCTCTTCTAGGGATACAGGAGGAAAGAGGGATAAATACTTCCTCGAATTACCTGAAATGTTTATTTACAGAGATTGTCACCCTATGGAGGAGGAAATAACCAATTTTAGAGAGTAATTTTCACCTGGGCGTGGGGGCACATACCTGTAAACCCAAATACTTGGGAGGCTGAGAAAGGAGGATCACAGGTACAAGGTCAGTCTCTGCAATAGGGCTGGAAGTGTAGCTCAGAGGTAGAATGCTCCTGGGCTCAACTCTCAGCACCAAAAAAAAAAAAAGTTTTCACCTTGATAAGTGAATATCCCCAATTTCAACTACTGCTCCTTCTTTATATATCTTTCTGGTTTCGTGGGTTAGCACTTCTGCTTTGGGGCTTCAAGTCCTAGAAAACTACTAAAATTGTTTAGATAGCTTTATTTTTAGCTCTAAAGCCTCGTTCTGTATTAGACCATCTTCCCATTTTAACGTTTTATCTATATTCTATACGTTTATGTGATCACACTAATTTGCAGAAATATCATTATGTGCAAGTACAAATATGTCACAATGAATCTCACTATTATGTAAAATTATTATGCACTAAGAAGTTTCTTTTAAATAATTCCAAGGATATATTACCAGTTACACATGCACAGAATTCCTCATTTTATCAAATTAAAAGGAGAAAGTAAAATTAGTCTACCTTATAGGGGAAGTCCAAAGAAAGTACCAAAAGGAATTTTCAATATTTAATATACAAGTTTTCAGTCAGTATAGTACCTTTTACTCAGATGGAGGTTGAGTTCCTTCAAATTCTCTTCCACAACAATAAAGCACAAATTATTTTGGCACCTGTGAAGTGTACAAATTGCATATCCCTTACTCTTGAGAAGTCTAAATATTTAAAGGCACACATGATTAATATGTCATTGGGTCTAAATTTCCCGAAATAGCAGACCTTAGAGTAGTTACCCTCAGAAAAATGTAACCCCTTGAAACCAGAACTTCATCTAATCCAACTTGTGTTTTCATTCCCATAAGTAAAAGCCCATGATGCATTATACAAGAATAGAACAATGTTTTCTTTTTAACTTAGGTTTCCAGAATATCTACCTTTGCCAATTTTAAAAGTTTACGACTGGCTAAAATTTTAATACATTGGAAGAAATTACTTATTAAAAGGTTAATCATGGCACTGAGAATGAACCATATCTTTAAGGAAACACTTATTGGGGTGATCAGTGTTCATGTTAACATTTATCTTTGGTTCTATCCCTTGGATACATGTTAAAAGCACACGTCCTGGCACTCTTGTGGTAGTGTGGCATCACATGACTAGTAATGGACAATAAATTGTGAGCAGGAGTAATGTGTGTCACTTCTTGGACCTTTATTTCTAGTATAAAATCACCTGAGCTCTGCTTTTTTCTGCCAAGACCCTTGCTCCAGATAGTGCATGCTTCAACAGCCTGAGTCCCAGAGTGGGGACAGTGAACAAGGAAACTGATTGTGGAGGCCGACGCAATGATCCCCATGTTTTAAAGAGGCAAAGTGTTAGATAAAAATGTTTCAGCTTAATCCAGGTGTGAGGGTGCAAGCCTATAATCCCACTACATGGGAGGCTGAGGCAGGAGGTTTGCAAATTCAAGGCCAGCCTTAGCAATCTGAGGCACTCAGCAACTTAGTGAGAACTTGTTTCAAAATTAAAAAAAAAAATAGGGCTGAAGGTATAGCTCAGAGGTAGAATGTCCCTGAGTCAATCCCCAATATCAGAAAAAGAAAAAAAATATGTTTCATCTTATTTGGAAAACAGATAACATGCTGTTGTAAAAAGAAAAAAAAAATGTTTCATCTTATTTGGAAAGCAGATAACATGTTGTAGACAGAATAATAGCCCACTAAAGAAGTATGTGTTCTAATCCTCAGAATCTATGAATATGTTACCTGACATGCAGAAAGGAATTTTGCAGATGTTATCAAGTTTCTTGAGATGAGTTTTTTTTAATCATATAAGTATTCCCAATGTAATCACAAAGAACCTTAGAGGAAGAAAGCGAAGAGTTAAAATCAGAAGAAATATGATGAGGGATACAGATGTTGGAGTGGTGGTCTTGGAAAATGAAGAAAAGGGTCATAAGCCAAGTCATCTAGGCAAACTCTAGAAAATAAAAGGGCATGGGAACAGATTATTTTCTAGTACCTCTTGAAGGAATACAGCTCTGATTTTAGCTCTATATCCATCTTGGTCTAGCATATAGTTTTAAACTAATTAAAAAAATAGAATATCAAATTGTAGTATGCCAAGCCAGTAAAGCATACAGCTGAACATATCTAGTATTTGGAATAAGATACAACGACCCACCAGGGAGGGGGATGCTGGTATTGAGACAGAGCATGTGTGCACAGATTTTTGTCACTGAACCTAATTCCATGGTGCATCATAGGTGTTTAATACATTTTGAGTAGCAAATGTATAACTTGCGTGACATGAAAAGTGCGGCTATCACTTAGGCTCTGCATTTGTTTTTTTTTTCTTTCAGCTCATTTTCAACTGTGGTTTGGAGGCTATATATATAAATATTTTTTTAAAACCAGACTCCCTTGTCATGGTGTCCAGTTGTGGTTCTTTTGAGTTATTGCATATTGAGAAAAAATTCAAATGGTCAAATAAATAATACAAGCTTCTATATGAAAAGAATTCATGTTTTTGCTTTATTAGGGATGGGTGGTGATGTCAGTTAATGTCCAATAGGGCTGTGATGCCATAAAACTGCCTTTAGTTTTGAGTCATGTTAGAGCTTATTCTTTTCGGTACAAATTAAGCAGATTAAATTTCCAAAACATTCCTTTGTAAACCCCATTCTAGGCAGTAACTTCCATAATGTAAATGCCTCTGGCTAGGCAAACCCAGCTATCAGAACTTCTCTTCTGAGATTTAAGGCTGTTATTCTAAATATTGACCTGGAGGTACCATTCTCAGATTAGAAGCCAATGTATCACTGAAGGACTACAGTGCCATTGGTTGAATGTACAGGGATCCCCTCACTGTTAGACGCTGTTCATGTCACTCAGTGTAATGAAGAGCATGCCTGGTAGTACAGCTTCCCACAGACAGAAGTTCTTAAAGTCACTTTCTGTTTTATCCTCTTGGTTTTAGACTAGAGTGAGTTGAGTCACTTGCCTGAAGCATCAAATTTACAAGAGGTAGGGAGAAAACTCAAATCAATATAAAGGTACTTAGGGAGTGAAGAAGGGAGATGGGAAAGGGGAGGAAGACTTGAAGACAGAAATACCTCAATGAACATGATGTACATACATAAACCTATCTAAGCTAATCAATGTGTTGAGCATAGGATGGTGGGGACGGAGTGGGGTGGGAACTGGAGGAGGGCTGAACAAGTACTGTATGCACGTATGCCTGTATCACCCTGAACTTCATCAAGATGTATGATTACAATGCACCATAAAAATAAATTAATGTAATTTCCCAACTCAAAATTAATGTGCAAAATCCATGATGAACAACACATAAAAATTTTAAATACAGAAAGGATCTGACCCTATGCTTGTATGACTTGATTTCACTTGAATCGACCTAATTTTATCCCTGAGATACTGATGTGTCCAAAGGTTTACTTGAGGGAAGACCTAAAGATAAGGACTTAGAAGAATGTGTAACTCTTACTGACTTAGGCCTTGATATTGTGATAATTAAAAAAATGTAATAAACTCTGTTCTTAAAACTCTCTAAATATTTACTAGTGAGAATATCAGGTATACAAGAAAGATTGAGGAATGATAAACATTTTCCAATAATGGATCTGAATCTTCAGGGAATAGCTAGACTTAGATTTGAAAAATGTTTTAATTAATGATTTAGCAAAGGGCACCTTGTAGTCACCAGATTTACAACACTGTTAGGTTTTCAGTATAAAAAGCATTTCTTAAAAAAAATTGAAAAGCCTCCTAAAAGCCACTATACTTGTTCCAATTTTCAAGTATAAAAAATATAACTGAGATTAAGCCCCAAGTATCTCTAGAAAGCTTAGAAAGCAGTATTCAGAAGCAAAAGACAGGCTAGACTCTACTATTATATGATGGGGTTACAAGTCCCCAGTCTATATAGTTATAGGACTTCGAGAAAACAGATAATGTCTGAGAAGAGGTTAATTCTTCCCACAGTGGGCACGCCATAAAAGACCATTCACATGAGAGGTAGAATAAGCAAAGATTATCCTATACAAATTTCTTAATTCCTTGTAAATATCAGTTTGGAGGAATTTTCCAAGTTCCCTGTAAATATTCCCTGTGATACCAGCTTAGAGGTTGTTGTTGGTTATGCTTACGTCAACTGCTACCCGAAGTGGATCCTGGGATCCTGAGGCTAACCTGCACTGAACTTGAGATACAGACTCACCCGCCATGCAAGAAGGTCCAAATATTTTCATGAGTGTGATCATGCTTAGACTATGTTATTGCTTGACATCCCTATCTATAATGGTCTTTCCTGTTGACCAATATGTCATTTATTAGACTCACAAGGTATTTTTCCATGACTTACCATTTCATAATGGACAAATCTTGGCTATTGTTACAACATCATCAATGTTCCAATGCCAGGTCTTAAACCATATTTACAATTTTATCTCCCATTAATTCCCAGTGCAGAATTTTCACACACATTAATAGACTCATTGTCCCTGCAGAGGGCATTAACTTTTTGTGTTTCCATAACCGTGGTCCTCTTTTATTCTGTTTCATATATATTTCTGACATCCTGGTCTGAACAGTGCTTTGCCTCTCATATCAACACTATTCTGACCATCCAAGTACAAAGTGGTATTGTTCTTCTTTCACTGTTTGTATATGAGTATTCATATACATGATGAGAATGTATTTTTCACTTTGCAATAATGACATATTTCTCTGTATTTTGCTATTTTTTCAATAAGTATTGGCATGGCTACTCAATTGGAATAAGATACTTTCCAAGATAGGCATGGAGTATATCTTTATGATCTTCAGAGTACATTCTGGGCTCCAGGAGCACTAGGATTTTCTCAGATCCCTGGTTCAATGAAATGAACTATAATCCATCTTATTTTATATTAATTGGATTCATCCATCTAATTTAACCCTCTCCTTTTCACCTTGCCCTAACCCCTTAAAAAATCTGATAGACCTTGACACTTCCTCCTCTCTTACATTATGCACAGAATTTATTGTCAAATTTAATTAGTTTCATTAAAATTCATTAGTAAGTTCACTAAATATCCTCAATCTTACTTTCTATTTCCATTGTAAGTGCACCTTCCAGTACTATTCTAATTGCCTTGAAAGTAGTAGTTTCCCAAATCATTCTGAACACTACAAAGTAAAATCATTAAAAAATTATCAATTACATGTATAAAGCAAGCATTAATAAAACTGAGGGGAGAAACAGCAATACAGTTATAGTAGAGGACTTCAATACTACACTTTAAAAAAAAAAAGGATAGATCATCTAGACAGAAAATCAATAAAGAAACAGAAGACTGGAAACACATCATACACCAAATGGACCTACCAGACAAGTATAGAACATTCTATCCAAATGCTGTGAAATACATTGTTTTGAAGTACATGTAGAACATTCTCCAGGATAGATCGTATGTTAGGCCACAAAACAAGTCTTAACATAAAACTTAAGATTGAAATCATATCATGTACCTTTTCTGACCGCAATAGTAATTATAATTTTTTTTTGTGGTTCTGGGGATTGAACCCAGGGGCATTCTACCTCCGAGCTTCACCTCCAGCCCTATTTTTTTATTCTTTATTTTGAAACAGGGTCTCATGAAGTTGGGGAAGGCCTCACTAAGTAGCTGAGGCTTGCCGCGATCCTCTGGTCTCAGCCTCCCAAGTATTTTAAAATCAATAATGAGGGAAACTGGAAAATTATCAAATATGTGGAAATTAAACAACATATCCTGAAAAACCAATGTGTTAAAAACATTAAAAATAAATTTTAAAAAATCTTTAGACAAATTAAAATGGGAACACAATGTACCAAAACTTATGGGTTAGAGCAAGACTGTTAAGTGTAGAATGTATAGCAATAAATGCCCATTTTATTTTCAAAAAATCTGAGATAAGTAATCTAACTACACAATAAGGAACTAGAAAAAGAACAAATTAAAACAAATTGAGTGCAAAGTCAGCAGAAGGAAGGAAATAATAAATATCAGAGCAGAAATAAATGAAATAGAGACTATAAAAACAATATAAAACAGCACTAAAACTACATTTTTTTTAAAGATAAACAAAATTGATGCATCCTTAGACTAAAAGAGGGAAATGTCTATAGTTAAATAAAATTATAAAAAGATGACATTACAATTAAAACCCCCGAAATAAAAAGGAACATAAGATTATGAAAAATTACATACCAAAAAATTAAACGAACAAGAAGAAATGGATAAAATCATAGAAGCATACATCCAACCAAGGCTAAATTTGGAAAAAATAGAAAATCTAAATGAACCAATAAATAGTAAGGCAATTGACTCAGTCATGAAAAGCTTCCCAACAAAGAAAAGCCCAGAACTGGGTGGTTTCACTGGTGAATTCTGCTAAACATCTAAAGGACAATTAACACCAGATCTTCAAAAAATTTTCCAAAAAATTGAAAAGGAGAGAATGATTCCAAAATCATTTTTTTAGGCCTGGGCTTCTTATCAGTGGTCTTGATGATGATTTTTTTTTTTGGATATGACCATAAGCAATAAAAACAAAAATAAAATGGATTTGCATCAAACTAAGCAGTTCCTATACAACAAAGCAAATGATCATGGTAAAGAGACGGCTTATGGAATATGAGAAAATACTTGCATACCATGCCTCTGATGGGTTAATATAAAAAACATATAACAAACTTAATAAAATCAATAGCAAGAAAGCAAGTAGTCTAACTACAAAATGGGTGAAGGACTTGAATAGACTTTTCTCAAAAGGATCGTGCAAGTGGGCAACAGGAGCCAGGTGCTGTGGTGCATGCCTATAATCTCTGTACTTGAGAATCTGAGGCAGGAGGACTGCATGGTGAAGGCCAACACACAGTAACTGAGACTCTGTTTCAAAATAAAAAACAAAAATGGGCTGGATGTGTAGCTCAGTGGTAAAATGCCCCTGGGTTCAATCCTCAGTACCAAAAAAAAAAAAGGCAACAGGTATATGAAAAATAATCAACATCATTGTTCTAATCATCAAGGAAATCCAAATGAATATCACAATAACTCATCTCCTCACACCTGTTAGAATGGCAATAATCAAAGTGATGAAAGAAAACAAGCATTGGCAAGGATATGGAGAAAAGCAAAACATTGTATACTGTTGGTGGGAACATAAATTAGCATAGCCATTATAGAAGATAATACACAAGTTTCTAAACAAAATTAATATATATTTGAAAATTTCTTTTAAAAAAGTAATTCCTAAATGTTTTCATCACACACACACACACACACACACACACACACACACACACCCTATGCAAGGTAGTGGTTACCTTCATTTTCTTTAATCAATTCACAATGTATACATATAAAAATGGGGTGGACTCATGTGGAAAGGAATCTCTGGTTATTACCAATCCCCCATTGTTCTGTAATACTAGCAAAGTGCAAAAGAACCTCAAGGTCAATAAGATTGCAAGTTAATGAAATTTTTTAGGTAGAAAAGGTCTATTTCAAATATTTCTATTTTATAATTGATGAAAGTGAATAGAAAATGACATGTTTTTTTCTGTTTTTCTGTTTCTATTTATTGAAAATGAGCTAAAATGACATTTGTTTTCTATTTTTCTATTACTATTTAAAGTAATCCCCATTGCAGGTAGAGCTAGGAAGGGCTTTTTACTATGAAAGCTAACACATCTCCTTCTAAAAGTGAACAAGCAAGGCAAGACCGAGGTGGGTGCCACGGCAGTGGCTTTCTCCAGCTTTGACTCCCCTCTCCAGTGTTTCCTGACAGCTGAAGAGGAGGTCCTCATGCACAAGCCCAGCTCTGTGCTTTGCAGCCCCCACACAGTTCACCTTCTCTCCCCACTGTGGTCTCTGTGAGCTGTTCCCCCTTTCAGAGGAACCTTTTCTTGAGTGCGGGGACGAAGGGCCAAGTCCACCCGTCCTCCCTGCCACAGGCGCAGCCCCTGACCTCGCTGCAGCTGTCCCATAAGTACCTGTGTGCACTGTGCAGCTCACCAGTGTGTACCCTGGTTTTTGTGGCTGCTTCTGGGGAAGGTGATGTATAGTTGTTCCATCTCCAGAAAAGCTCCCAGAAACCCACAGTGTCCATCGTGCAAACCCAAGACTGAAGCCCCGTCTACTGCCTCGAATTTAACCACCAGCAGACCCAACTCTTGACTGCTGGTAATGCCAAGGGTGCAGGGAAGGTGTGGCAGCTGAACACCTCGTTCACTTGATCAGGGTCCCTGTGGAACCGAGGACCTGGACCAGCTGGCAGCAGGGTTGGCCACGTGAGGGCCACAGGAGCAACAGTGGGGTGAGGCTGTGTTGAGCTGAATGAAATGAGAGAATGGATGAATGGCTTACAAAACTATGGGAAATACACACATTGGAAATCTACTCAGCAATAAAGAACAAAATTATGTCATTTGCGAGAAAATGGAAGGACCTGGAGAACATTATGTTAAGTGAGATTAGCCAATCACAGAAAGTGAAGGGTCATATGTTTTCTCTAATATGCGCAAGCTAGGGAGTAATTGGGATACCAGAGGGACTCCGGATAATGGTGGAGACGCCTCAGTGGAGCCAGGGAGGTGGTCTAAGGGAAGGGGAGGGGGCTGAGTGAGGTTCATTAATGGAATTACTACCTCGACTATATGTACATATGTGAAAATACCAATGTCAATCTCAGTACTCTGTATTGGAAAGGGGGGAGATGGGAAGGTGGGAGGGTAGGAGGTACCAAGTGCTGTGCACATGTAGGTCACTGTCAACATGATTTACATTATGATGTGAGACTTTAATGCACCAATAAAAGCACATTTTTTTAAAAAAAGGAAGCAAATACATTTCCAAGTAGTTCTTAATTCATCTTCCTCTGAAAAGAATCTTCACCACAGAACAGAGCCTAAGGTTATAGAATACCAAGCATTTTTCTTTTTAATTCTCATCTGTTAAAGAGTAGGGATGCTGAAGGGTTTTGACAGAGCAGTACCCTAAACTCTTCCCTGTTCCCCTAAACACATCTTCACTTTGGTTCTACATGCACCTGTTGGTACATAATTTTAATAGTTTCTGGATCCCTGGGCAAAATAAACTGGTCCATACTGAATTTAAAGCTATGAGTTTTTAGCCTCAGAACCCCTCCTGGGAAAGCAATGTTTGCAGCTGCTTTCGGATGAAGCCGAATCCCCAACGTTATCACTCCAGCTGGCTGCCTTTGTGTGACTGCTGGGTATCAACCCAGTTATTTCTTAGTCTTTAGAAAACGTTATTTATTGTTGTAGAGATTAAGCTGAATATATTTTAAAGCCCCACAGGACTGGATTCTGGTTAGATCATTAAATAACAACTGTGTTATCTTACTCAAGTTACTCAGCGGCATCCTCTCTTCACATGTAAGACCTAGGTAGTGATTATTACTACATTTAAACTTTGATTTCTTACATTTTTGATAGTAAAATGAAATGCTTTATTTTATGAAAAAGAACATGATTACTATGTTACTGAGAAATATTTTTCTTTACAAAACTCTCTAAATATCTGGAGTGTTTGTCAGGGGTGATCAGGTTGAATAAATTGTGGCAAAGCATATCCGTGCACTTTAGAGTATTATTATACAACTGTTTCACTTTTTAAATCTGTCCGTTTTTTACTTCATGTTTCTTGTCATTAGTTGCAAAAATTATTAGAATTGTTATCTCTTGTGCTGCATATTGAAATTTTGCTTACTGATGTCACAAAATTGCATTTTTATACATTGTAGTCTCCCAAAGACAATTCTTTTAAATAGATGAGTATGAGGTAGATAAAAACATGTGAAATTATAAAATGAAGTTACAGTAAAACTAATTTTACACTACATGTTTAACCTATTCGTCTTTTCCATCATATAGAAACAAGTAGAACTATAAATCATTGTTACACTAATACCAGATTTTATAATTACTCATAAGTTTGCCTGTATAGAGATCTTTGTATCTTCAGATAGCTTCTGGTTGCTGTAGATTTTTCTTTTATTGAACCCTGCAGGATTCTATTGATCAGTCTCTGCTTGTTGGGCCTGGTAGTAAGCAATTGCCTCAGCTTTAGTTGATATGGGTATTTCTTAATTTATCCCTCAATTTTCAGTCAATTTTGTTGGTTATAGAATTATTGCTTTTCTTTTCCTTCCTTCCTTCCTTCCTTCCTTCCTTCCTTCCTTCCTTCCTTCTTTCCTTCCTTCCTTCTTTTCTTCCTTCTGTATGTCTTCAGTATATTGAACACATTGGTCAAAAGCCTTCTCCCCTCCAAAATTTCTTTGAGAACTCTCCTGATTATCTTCTTGAGGATACCTCACTTCTTCCTTGATGCTTTAGATTTATTTATTTTGCAGTACCAGGAATTGAACTCAGGGAAGTTCCACTGCTAAGCCAGATTCCTCAGCCTTTTTGAATTTTTATTTTTTTCTTTTTGAGGTAGGGTCCTGCTAAATTGCCAAGGTTGGCCTCAAATTTGTGGTCCTCCTACTTCAGCTTCCTGAGTAGCTGGGATTAGGGATTTATACTACTATGCCTGCTTTCTCTTACTGTTTTAATATCCACTCTTTGTTTTTGACTTTCAAAACTTAGTTTTAGAATTTTATTGGTACAATATAATTATACATCATAGTGAAATTCAAAGCAATACATTCATATATATGCACATAACATCTCTTGGTGCGGTTCCCTCCTAAAATGTAGATGCTTTTGAATTCATCTTACTTTATTGCTAAGCTTCACCGATATTTACATTCATATTTTTCTTCAAAGTTGGGAAAGTTTCAGTCATTATTTCTTCGAATAGTCACAATTACTATTTTTCTTTTCCTTCTCCTTTTTTTGGGGTTTTCACAGTGCATATATTGGTCTGCTTGCTGTGTTCCACAGACTTCTTAGGCTCTGCTCACATCTCTCTCTCTCTCTCTCTCTCTCTCTCTCTCTCACCTGATGATTTCCATTGTCCTAGCTTCAAGTTCACTGATTTTTTTCTTTTGCCTACTCCGATATGCCTTTGAATCTCATTGACTCAAATAAAAGCACATGAAGGTGGCGTCTAGAGAGGAGGGTAGTGGTTGAACAATGATCTATACTTTCCTAGATGAAGAAGGTACCATTTTTCCCTGCAAGGGCTAAGATTGAATTTGTTTTCCACACTCAAATTGTACAAGCCTGAGAGAAAATTAGAATAATTACTTACAACAGTACAATATTACATAGAACCATGTAAGTTAAGTAGGACAAGTGTCAGGTTCAAGCAGATATGGATTTGCCAGGATCCTATGGTATATCTCCACTGCTCTAGTACTTCCCTTTATGTATCAACCCACTAGGATGTCTTTGCATGTGGAAGGCAAAATAAAATAAATAAATACAGTGAGAAATAAAATGTTGGCTCTTACAAAGTTGCAATGGCAAGAAGGTGATTTTAGGAAGCTACTGTGGGGTTGCCGCGTCCAGCTCTAGCATCTGCTCTAGATCCATCTGTGCTTAAAAAATCATGGTTTTTGTTTCGTTAAAACTTGAATGTATATTCTCTCTCTACTGACTCTATTATTATCTATGGACATTTGATAGTTTCTTCTTTTAACTTTAGTTTTTTTCTCCACACACAGGTCTTAGCTCTGGCTATTATAACAAAATACCATACCTAGGATGGCTTCAATGACAGAAACATATTTCTCATGGTTTTAGAGGCTAGGAAGTCAGATAATAGGGTGTCAGGGTGAGGACTTTCTTGAGAGCTGGCAGATGACTGCCTTCTCACTGTATTCTCCTTGGGAGGGTGGGTGAGAGGGAGAGCAGGAAGGGGCACAGACTAGAAAGAGGAGAGAATATGCTTTCTGGTTCCTTCTTTTAAGGACACTAATCTCATCATGAGAACCTGCACTCATGACCTCATCTAAATATAACTACTTCCCAAAGTCCCTACCTCTTGCTATCATGTCATTGGAGGTTAAGGTTTCAACATATGAACTGGGCAAGGGGGGTGGGCACAAGCCTTCAGTCTATAACATGAGGATAATAATATTACAATAAGTAATATATAACACTATGAGGTTTTAGTGATGACTAAATGAGAAAAGTCTTGTGAATTATTAAGTTTGACAGAGGCACCTACACATCATATAATTATTCTTCTGATTATTAGAAGCAGTGGTAATAGTAGTGGTAATAGTAGCTTCAATCATAAACCTGTAAAACATTATGTAAGGGATTATTGTGCACAGAGCAAGGTTCATATGATGTAAGTTCATATGATTTTCCATGCCAGCTAGCAAGCCATGTAGTATTATAAAAGAGGAATCTTGTATTTTAATCTAGTTAATTGGTTGATTTGTAATTTAGTAATGGAGATAAGCAGAAAAGGTTCAATGAACCCAGCCATACTTTATTCACAAAGTTCTGAGCACAGAGGGGAAAGTAAATGAAATACAAGAAAACACCAGGAGCAAAACAAATTCATTCCCAAGTGAGCTAAAAGCTTTAATTTTCTCAAGACATTTGCCACCCACCATAATTTAGGTGCACTCTCTTGACCCTTAAACGAGAAATAAACTGAGAAAGTGTCACCCCATATAAACAAAAGAAAGCCCTGGAGAGAAATAAGCTTTGCCTGGCCAGAGCATTATTAGCTTCACAAAAGGTGTTAAAATGTATCTGGAGTTAGCAGAAATTTGCACCAAACCGAATGGTAATCCAAAGTCTACAACCTATCTGCTAATTTGCTGTGCCCTGAACCATAAGCATGTTTGTCATTTTGTTATAATCTCTTCTAATGCAACATCTGGGTTAAATACAGATTAAAAAGAAATTAAGATTTACTATCAAACATATTTATCCTCATCCATAAAGTGGTAGCTTAGTTTACATATTTTATAGTTTATTCAAGGAGACTATTAAAAGAGATACTTTTTTTTTTTTTGCGGTACCGGGGATTGAACGCAGGGGCGTTCTACCTCCGTGCTATGCCCCCAGCCCTATTTTTTTATGCTTTATTTTTGAAACCGGGTCTCACGAAGTTGCAGAGGGCCTCACTAGGTAGAAAGAGAGAGAGAGAGAGATAGAGAGACTTTTAAATATACAAATCTGGCAGACAAAAGACAGTTTAGGCATTTGGCAAAGATGTAAACAAGCTAAAGTACTATAAATTCTCCAAGGAATCTTTCATATATATATAGGTAGACAACCAGAGAGAACAAAAGCAAAACTAACCTTAAAAGCCAAATAGCCACTTATCTTTATGATGTGAGAATTTCTATTCAGGGAACATTTGCCAAGCCTACTCATAATTTATATTTAATTTAGCTTTTAACACTTTAGGAAATTTCAAGTCTATTCTTGGTTTAAGGATTCTTAAACAATATACAGATCCTCTTAAAGTGGGGCATAGGGTAGCAATTTTCACTGGGTGCAACTTGAGAAGAGATTAATTTTTCAATAGATTCCATGAGCCAAAAGTTGGTGTAGTAGTGGATAAAGTCTGAAAAAATACTAGGAAAACAAAAAAGAGAAATGGAGTGTTGAAAATTTAAAAATTAATACTGGCAACCTTTGCCTTTTAAAAAATATTTCCTAAGAAAAGTTAAAAATCAATTGTGAAGCAGAATTTTGACCATTGGGAGATTTAGGCCCCTATTTTATAAGCAAACAGGCAAGATTATTCTACAATTGATTGGACTGAGATTATATGATCAGGCAAATAAATAATTCAGCAGTTTTAGAGTTCCATGACAATTATTGTGAAGCAGAAAATGCCCTTCTTAAAAATAAGTTTAGGAATAGGTAAATATTACTATAATATGATTTCAGTCAATTTTGAAAGATCCCCAGGAGTGGTATAGCTGGATCATATGATGAATACAATCCCAGTTTTCTGAGGAATCTCTACAATGATCTCCATAGTGGCTACACTAATTTGCAATCCTACCAACAGTGTAGAAGAGTTCCCATTTCCCCATATCCTCACCAGCATTCATTGTTGTTTGACTTCTTGATGATTGCCATTATGGTTGCAGTTAGATGGAATTTCAAGATAGTTTTAATTTGCATCTCCCTGATTGCTAATGCTATTGAACATTTTTTCATGTAATTATTTGCCATTTGTATTACTTCTTTTGTGAAGTATCTATTTAGTTCAATTGCCCACTTCTTCATTGGGTTATTTGGTTTTTTTTAGTGTTAAGTCTTTTAAGTATTTTGTATATTCTAAATATTAGTCCTCTATCAGAGGAATAGCTGGCAAATATCTCCTATTCTTTATGCTTTCTCTTTACACTCTTGATGGTTTCCTTTGATGAGCATAAACTTTTTAGTTTAATGCCATCCCATTTATTCTTGTTTTAATTTCCTGAGCTTTGAGGGTCTTATTGAAAAAGTGTCTACCTGTGTCTTTATGTTGGAGTGTTGGACCTATACCTTCCTCTAGTAATTCCAAAGTCTCTGACCTAAATTCCAGGTCTTTGACCATCTCCAGTTGACTTATGCAGGGTGAAATGTAATATATGCCTATCCATGTTTATGGCAACACAATTTACAATAGTCAAACTATGGAACAAATTTATGTGTCCATCAACAGAAGAATGGATTACAAAATTATGGGATATACACACAATGGAACTCAACAATAAAGAAGAACAAAATTATATCATTTGCGGGAAAATGGATGGACTTGGAGAACATTATGTTAGACAGTCACAGAAAGTGAAGAGCCATATGTTTTCTCTTATATGTAGAAGCTGGGAAGTAATCAGGATACCAGAGGGACTTCAGATAAAGGAGGAGAAACTCCAGTGAGCCCAGAGAGGTCATCTAGGGGAAGGTGGAGGGGAGAGGGAGAATCAATGAAGGAATCACTTCCATTGACATTATGTACATATGTGAGAATACCAATGTTAACCTCAATATCCTGCATAGGGAACAGGAACAATGGGGATGGGACTGGGGGAAAGCCCACCAAGTGCTGTGTACACCTGTGTCAATATGACTATGAACTACATTATGATGTGGAACCATAATGCACCAATAAAAAGTATATCAAAAAGGGAGTAGGTAAATATCATGATATTGACAGTTGGGTTACTGATTCAAAATTATCAGGAGATGGTGGTGGTGGTGGTAGTGGTAGTAATGGTAGAATTTTTTGCAAAATAACTAAGTTACTATATTAGTAGACACTAAAAATAATGTCTTAGATTGTCTTACACGGAATTTAATAAGAGAAGTAGCTTTAAGTTTGGATATGAGTAATAAAATTGGGGAATGAGCAGAAATATTAACTTCCATATCATTATGTCAATTCTGTGGATTTACTTGGTATCCTTTCAAAAAACACTCAACTTTCCCATTTGTAATACAAGGAGTTTGGACCCAAAGAAAATGCAGAAATGTATTTTGTCATTATTATTCTTGTCATGGAGTAGTTTCCAAACTTGGAGTGGCGAAATACAAAGAATATTTCAAAGAAAGGCTTCTCTGTGTGTGTTTTAGCAGTTTCCCATATAAAGATGTTGATCTTATATAAACAAAGGGAATGCTTAATTCCAGATATTAGAAGAATGATTCATAAAAACCCTTCTAGCCAGGCATGTTGGTACATGACCATATTCCCAGTACTTGAGAGGCTGAGACAGGAAGGTGATAGTTTTGAGACCAGCCTCAGCAACTTAGCAAGACCCTTTTTCAAAACATGAAAGAGCTGTGTGTGTAGCTCGGAAGTAGAATGCCTCCAGATTCAATCCCCAGTATACAAAAAAAGAAAAGTCTTACTTTAAGAAATTCACTCATTTGAAAAATAAATGACCTAAAGCAGCAGGACCTATCACAAAAGGGTAAACTTTTATCCCTGATAGCCTTTCTTTTATATAGCTATATTTATGGTATAGGGATTTTTTTTTTGCGGTACCAGGGATTGAACGCAGGGGCGTTCTACCTCCGCGCTACGCCCCCGGCACTATTTTTTATACTTTATTTTGAAACCGGGTCTCACGAAGTTGCGGAGGGCCTCACTAAGGAGAGAGA
>PVJS01005685.1:21253-63321 GCA_004027185.1 Glis glis | reverse complement strand
AGAGAGAGAGAGCTGAGGCTGGCCGCAAACCCGGATCCTCTGGTCTCTGCCTCCCAAAGTACTGGGATTACAAGCATGCGCCACCACGCCTGGCATTGTCTTTTCATTTTCTGAAAGCTCATGGTCTGCATAAAGATGACCACAGCAGTGGCTACGTCTAACTCTGCCATTTCCTTTCTCACTCACAGAATAGTTCCATCCCTCCAGCCATGCGTGCCTTCTTTCAGTTCCTCATGAAAAATCAAACTCTTTCTCCAGGGCCTTTTCCACACTTTGCTCTCTGGAATACTCGCCCCCCTGTGAAGAGATCTTTGCCTGCCTCCAAATCACAAAGATATCTTCCTGAGATTTCTTTTAGAAGTTTTGCTGTTTGTTGCATTTCTGTTTAGGTCTGTGATCTGTCTCAATTTTTATGTATGGTGTGAGGTAAGGGTTTGAGGATCATTTTTTTTTTAATTTGGATATCTAGTTGTTCCATTTATTAAAGATTTTCCTTTTCCCATTAGATTGCTTTGGTTTCTTTATCAGATGAGAATTTAAGTGTGGGTCTATTTCTGGGCTCTTTATTCTCTTTCATTGATCAATAGGCCTCTCCCTATAGCATTACCACTCTTTATTGATCATTTTCTCTTCACAGCAGGTTTTGAAATCAGATAGATTAAGTCCTCCAACTTTGTTCTTCTAGTTCAGGATGTCTTTGGATATTCTGTCTTTTGTATTTCCATATAAGTTTTACAGTTGACTTTTCAGTTTCTACCAAAACCAAACCAAACAAACCTCCTGGGGTTTTGACTGGGATTGCATTGAATCTATAGACCCCTTTGGAGATAATAAAATTTCTTAATGTTATTGAGTCTTCTAATCCATGAACATGGTATATCCCCATTGCCTTCCCTCTTATTCCTCTTTCATGTGCCATCTTAATTCCTCAAGGAGGTCTTCCTGGCCCCCTGTCTAGATGATGAAGCTCCTGCTATGCCCTCTGCTACCCGTTCTGTTCCTTCTTGGCACTAATCACAATGGTAGTCCTATTTGTGTGATTATCTGTCTGTGTTTGTCTCCCCCGCTGAACCATACATTCCATAAGAGCAGGAAGCAGGTCTGCCTTGTTCCCAGACTGTCACGCAATATGTTTTCAATAAAGATTTATGAATGAATGAATGAATGAATGAATGCCCTCTGTTCTTTTGGCATAGATCTGCAGGTCACTGGCTGCTGTCACTCATGGCTTGGTGTTCTCCTTGGCCTCTGTTTACCAATGGAGAAGCTGGGGGCTCAGCCTCCAACCCCTCCCTTTCTTGGCCTTCTGCCTAGTACTTAGCTCCTGATGACCTGCATTTTACATTGAGCTCTCCTATTTGACAGGGAGATGTGTGTAATTATGATTTTATAAAACAGAAATGTACCTCTACAGAGGATTTGTAGGCGATGATTACAATACGGAGGTTGAATTTGTTTGCGGGGGTGGGGGGAGAGGTGTTGCTTCTGCAGCATCAGTCAGAGCCTTAGAAAAAACAGCAGCAGACTCTTGATTGAATTAGGCTGTGCTCATAATTAGGAAACACCAAGGCCTGCAAAACGTCGACAAGTGGCAGGGACAAAGTGATGGGATTAAGAGAGACGTCCCTCTCGCGCTCCCTTGCTCTTTAAAGGTTTGAAGAGCTGGCAGTTTTGGGGGAATTGTGTTATTAACTAATTGGTTGGTAGGCACTCCTTGGCTATATAGATTTCCTTCTGCGTTTTGATCCTAAGTCAGTATATAGGCCTTGGCGTTGATCACATCCCCGGGGTAAACATTTCTAAAGAAGACTTTAGAGAAGGAGGGTGTTGACACAGGCTGCCAAGGTGGGCTCTGGGATGGTGGGAATCCAGAGCAAGAGGAGAGGGGAGTTCAAGAATGTGGAGTCCTGTGTGGGAACCATGAAGGAGGAAGCCAGAGATACTGTTTACTCTGAATTGGGTCTCTGAATTTTTTGTTTGTTGTTGTTGTACTACAGATTGAGCTCAGAGGCATTCTACCTCCAAGTTACACCCCCGGCCCTATTTTTTATCATTTTTTTTTTTTTTTTGCGGTACCAGGGATTGAACCCAGGGGCGTTCTACCTCCACGCTACACCCCCGGCCCTATGTTTTATACTTTATTTTGAAACCGGGTCTCACGAAGTTGCAGAGGACCTCACTAAGTAGCTGAGGCTGGCCCCGAACCCGGATCCTTCAGTCTCCGCCTCCCAAGTACTGGGATTACAATTGTGCGCCACCACGCCCGGCTTTATCCTTTATTTTGAAACAGGGTCTCACTAAGATGTGGAGGGCTTAAGTAGCTGTGGCTGGCTGCGAACCTGCGATCCTCCTGTCTCAGCCTCCCAAGTACTGGGATGACAAGCGTGTACCACCACATGCCAGGTCACCCCCATCCCCTTTTAATTTTGTTTTTTTGAAACAGGGTCTCACTAAATTGGTGTGGGTCTTGCTAAATTGCTGAGGCTGTCCTCGAACCTGCGATCCTCCTGTCTTAGCCTGCCAGGTCCTGGGATTATAGGCCTGTGCCACTACACCTGGAGATCTTTGGATTTATACAAACAAAACACAAAGTCAACTGGAATTCTTTGGGGGCTTGCATGAAGAGCAATGGGGAAAAAATCTAACTTTATCATCAGCTGAGATTATAATTTCTTCAGTCAGAAGAGCTGATGTTTAGCCGGGCGTGGTGGCGAACGCTTGTAATCCCAGTACTTTGGGAGGCGGAGACCGGAGGATCTGGGTTCGCAGCCAGCCTCAGCTCTCTCTCTCACTCTCTCTCTCCGTCTCTCTCTCTCTCTCTCCTTAGTGAGGCCCTCTGCAACTTTGTGAGACCCGATTTCAAAATAAATTATAAAAAAAAATAGGGCCGGGGGCGTAGCACAGAGGTAGAACGCCCCTGGGTTCAATCCCCGGTACCACAAAAAATAAATAAATAAATAAATAAAAATAAAAATAAAAAAATAAAAACAATCTTTAGAGACTTTCAGAGGTTCACAAAAAGAATCACACAGAGAGGCTATACCCAAGGCCCAGCTCCAACACGGTACTGAAGTCACTCTCCGGCTAGTGTTTCTGCGTGCTCCATGTGGACGGCCAGTCTCTCCCTCTCCCTTCTATCTATCCCTGTATGCTCTGGTGCTGTGTGCGGGGCAGGGCGCGCATGATAGGTGCTCAGTAAACTTGTTGGATAATTGAAAGAATGAATGACTGACGAGCTGGCACATGAGATATGATTTATAAGACTTCTAGAAGGTTCTAGAGGCTGTTACATAGATTTGGAAACATCATGGGTTAAAGCAGGACTCCCTGTTAAAACCACAGATAAAGCCAGGCGTGATGGAGCACGCCTGTCATCCCAGTACTTGGGAGGCTGAGACAGGAGGATCGCAGGTTTGCGGCCAGCCTCAGCTACTTAATGAGGCCCTCTACGACTTAGTGAGAACCTATTTCAAAAATAAAGAATAAAAAATAGGGCTGGGTGTATAGCTCGGAGGTAGAATGCCCCTGGGTTCAATCCCTAGTACCAAAAAAAAAAAAAAAAAAAAGAAACAGGGTCTCGCTAAGTTGCTGAGACTGGCCTCAAACCTGTGATCCTCCTGTCTTAGTCTCCCAAGTACGGGGACTACAGGTGTGAGCCACTGTGCCCTGCCTGATAATCTTTATACACCACCCGCTGGTCCCCAACCAGGGTAATGTTGAACTCAGTTAAATTTTAGATTCATCAAATATGACCATGGAGCTTAAACCAGGAATCAAATGATGAAAAATGCTTATTTCCTATAAATAGTACCTTGTATAATTTTATCTGCTAACCTGGCAAGAGAGGCAAGGCTTTAAAATAATTTTTTAATTCAAAAATGGCTAGGCATTATAAGGCACACATAGCTTCGTGGAGGTGTTTTCTAAGTGTGAATCTGATAAATTTTTAGTGGAGTGACATTTGGGCTGAGTGACATTTGTCTTGCCTTCTTGAGCTCTTAGATTTCTCTGGGGTCCGGCTCTGGCCATGAACCCCTTTCACGGATACCTAAAATATAGGCGCCATTCCTGGGGCTACCTGCTCCCCCAAAACAAATCACTTCTAGGAGCTTAGGTCTCATTTCCACGGCTACTATCAAAACACCGTGCTGCGCCCCGCATGCTTTTTCTTGCTGGAGTTTCTAGTTCGACTGGCTGACTGCCCTGTGGTCTATATATAGCCATTTAAAAAGAAGATTACAGGCCGTCCACTTGGGACGGCTAAAAAGCCTTCCACGATAACTCTTGAAAGCCCGATGCCTTTAATCCTTAACTTTAATTTAAAAGAAAGAAATTTTCTCAACTCGTATTGCTTCGTCCGAAGCGTCTCCCCCCGCCGCCGTCCACCGCTAGCCCGTCTTTTAATTTGCCCCCACCCCACCTTTCATTATAGAGGAAGAAGGGTCTTTCCAAGCAACTCCTGCAACAGGACGGGCTAAGCTGTTTTAATTTCTTGCAAGGATGTTTTTATAGAAGAAAGCCAAGTCAACACTCAAGAGTATACACGGCCCTTTCCAGAGACGGGGAGAATTAATCAGGCCAGAAAGTTCGGGATATGAAGAGGGAGGGGAGAGAGTGGGAAGGCGTTCTCTTGGAGCCCCCCGCTCCGGGAGCCGCAGAGATAAAAGGATTTCCCTCTCCGAGCGCCTTAAATATTGGCAGGCAGTGGGGTCAGGATGCTTTCTTTTGTTGTTGCAGAAAGCCATACAGATAATTAATGCTGTTGAAAGAAGATGGTTCTCCTGGCGTCTGCGAGGCTGGCCCCCCAGTCTGGGATCTTCTGGGAAGAAAACAAGTCAGGGGAAAAGTTGTGCACCCGGGGAGATCCTGCCAATTTACACGAACAATAAATACCGTCCGTGAGCACGTGGCCTCTGGCCAGCGCTGGGCGGCTGCACAGGCTTCCCGTGGGGACGAGAGTCTGTGCGCGCGGTGGACTTTCAATCGAGTGGGGACCCATCTCCCAGCCCCACCCCAGGCTGCGGCATTTAAACAGGACTTTTTTGTGTGTGTGGTACTGGGGATTGAACCCAGGGGCATTCTACCTCCAGGCTACACCCCCAGCCCTGTTTTTTATTCTTTATTTTGAAACAGGGTCTCACGAAGTTGCGGAGAGCCTCACTAAGTAGCTGAGGCTGGCCGCGAACCTGCGATCCTCCTGTCTCAGCCTCCCAAGTACTGGGCTTACAAGCGTGCGCCACCACGCCTGGCTTTAAACAGGAATTATTAAGGGAAGTTGTCATGGAAGCCCGGGAAAGTTATGCGTTGGCTTTCATATTTGCAAGTTTTATTTCTTCCTAAATCATGGCTGGTGTGCTCATTAAACAGGCAGGAAATGTTTTGAACCCATCCTTGAGTAGCAGGTGCAGCTATGGGGTCTGGGAGCCCTAGCCAGGCCTGCGGGGGTCCCCTGGGAGCCTGCGATGCCTCAGGCTGACCCGGTCCTGAAGGAACAAGTCTGGCTCCAAAACTAGCATTTTTTTCTAAACAATCGAGGTGAAATACATATAACAATAAAATTAACCATCTCAAAGCTGCATTGAGTATAGTCACAATTTTGTCCCCCTATCACCTCTGACTAGTTCCAAAACATGTTTATTCCCTGCCTGCTACATTTCCCCTAAAGGAAACCCCCGGCCATTAGCAGTCCCTCCCATGTGCCACCCCACCCCTACCCCCTGGGGACCACCAATCTACATTCTGTCTTTATGGATTTACTTATTCTAGACATTTCCCAGCAACAGAATCATACAGCATTCGACCTTTTTTTTTTTTTTTTTTTTTTGCGGTACCAGGGTTTGAACTCAGGGGCCTTTTACCTCCGCGCTACACCCCCAGCCCCATTTTTTTATGGTTTATTTTTGAAACCGGGTCTCACGAAGTTGCGGAGGGCCTCACTAAGGAGAGAGAGAGAGAGAGAGAGAGAGAGAGAGAGAAAGAGAGAGAGAGATTGGCCGTGAACCCGGATCCTCCGGTCTCCGCCTCCCAAAGTACTGGGATTACAAGCGTGTGCCACCACGCCTGGCTTGCATTCGACCTTTTTCATCTGGCTTCTTTCACTGCACTTGTTTTCAAGGTTCATGAATGTTGAAACATGTATCAGTACCTCCTTCCTTTTTTATGGCTGATTAATATTCCATTGCATGGATGCATCACATTTTATCTATCTATTCTCCTGTGACTGGACTGTTTTCTCCATTTGACTATTGTGAACTGTGCTGTTATGGACATGCAGGTGCAGGGATTTGTTTAAACACCTGTTTCTCAATTCTTTGGGGTATGTATCCAAGTGTGGAGTTGCTGGGTTGT
Organism: Glis glis; assembly: GCA_004027185.1. NCBI lineage: Eukaryota > Metazoa > Chordata > Mammalia > Rodentia > Gliridae > Glis > Glis glis. The sequence continues at coordinate 56,973 of PVJS01005685.1, read as the reverse complement.
ATAGTAATTCTCTGCTTAGCTTTTTTTGAGGAACCCCCAGACCGTTGAGAGTTGACAGTCTTGGCCACCATGGTCTCCCGTGGCCAACTCCTCCAGGACCCCTCAAGTTGCGCTGGGTTGTTTTGGAAGGAAGCTACTGTGGCTGCGTCTTGGGGACACTTCTGGCTTTTTTTTTTCTGGAGTGCAGAGAATATGCCTTCATTCATTAAACATATTTTGAGCACTGGCTGTGTGGCAGATGTTATCCCAGATGCTGGGGGTGTGCTGGTGAACACATTTGCGGCTCCTGCATTTAGAAGCCTCTCAGTCTAGAGGGGGAAGGGACATGGGAAGCAGGAACTGCAAACTGAAATTCCTGCAGGTGCCCAGAGGGTAGGATTAATGAGGGAGGTGGAGGAGATACAAGGCTACCGGGAGTGGTGGAGACTGGGGCTAATTAGAGAACAGATGCCCAGGCTGATGGCTCTGACTCGAGATCACCAGGCAGGAATGCAAACACACGGTGATCGGATCTTTCTACTTTTTGAAAAGAAACTGGAAACTCAGATCTTTGTGTCGAATCTCTAATATTTAAGGTGGAGCAGAAAGAAACAGACCACATCTACAGAGGCCAACCGGGCCACCAGGTTATGAATGATGTTAGTCAGGGTTCTCCAGAGAAACAGAATCAAAAGCATGTATAAACAGTCACATGCCACACAATGATGTTTCAGTGAGCCGCGGACTGGATATGTAATGGCGGTTCCATTAAATCATAGTGGAGCTTAAAAATTCCTACCGCCTACCATTTGTGCAGTATCTTTTCTGTTTAAATATGTTTAGATAACCAAATACAGTGGTGTTATGCTGTAATTGTGTACTGTGTTCACATGTTTGTAGCCTAGGAGCAATCGGCTGTACCGTAGAGCCAAATTTGTAGCCGGCTGTCCCATCTGGGTCTGACATTTGCACAAAGATGGAATCACCTATTGACACATTTCTCAGAACATATCCCCATTGTCAGATGACACATCCATCTATCTTTCTATCTATCATCCATCTATCTACCATCTACCTATCATCTATCTATCTATCTATCTATCTATCTATCATCTATTATCTTCCATTTATCTATCATCTATCTATCTATCTATCTATCATCCATCTATCATCTATCTATCCATCTATCATCTATCTATCTATCATCTACCCATCTATTGTCTGTCTGTCTGTCTATCTATCTATCTATCTATCTATCTATCTATCATCTATCTATCATGGTAGCCTTTCCCACCATTGTAGCCCTCACTCTACCGTTTGCGGAGTTGATGGAGGGATTCTGTGGCTGTTGAGTATGTCTGTTCCAACTATACATTCTGGAACTGGGGAAATGACTGTGGGGTGGGTTTGGGAACCCATTGGGTTCACTGTGAGGTAAACATGAACAAAAACTCCATTGATTGTCCAGCCCGCATAAACCCTTACTCTGACTGTAGGGCTGAGAGTGCTGAAAGTCAAACCCAGAATCTCATCCTGTCACTGGCTCAGTTACAACATAAGTTGAATCATAAGTGTCCAGCCCTGGATGGTGCCTACTGTTAAAGAGAGGACATTGCTTGGGAAGGAATGGGAACCCTGAAAACTGGGATGGGGACATGTGGGAAGAGCCAGATGAAGCTGGGCACAGTGAGCTGAGCCAGTAGGTTCTGATAAATCTCCTTTGCTGTGGAAGAAGTTTCCCCAGCCCCTGTGGGGGTGGCCTGTCCACCCTCTCCTGAGGGGATCGACCCTGCATTCTACCTCCCCTGCAGTTAATGTCGCAGCGATGGGAGTTAAAAGTATTGATAATTTGCTTGTTTGGTTGGTAAAGGTGACCCACCTCCCAGTACTTGGGAGGTTGAGACAGAGGATTACAAGTTCGAGGCCAGTCTCAGCAACTTAGCGAGACCCTCAGCAACTTAGACCCTGTTTCAAAATAAAAATTAAAAAAATGAAAAGGGCTGGGGGTGTAGCTTGGAGGTAGAATGCCCTGGGTTCAATCCCCAGTACCAAAAAAAAAGTTTTTTTAAATTTTATTTTGAGATAGGGTCTTGCTAAATTGCCTGGTCTGGTTTCAAACTTGCAATCTTCCTGCCTCAGCCTCCAGAGTAGCTGGGGTTACGGGCATGTGGCAAAAGCTTCTTATTATGGAGAATGTGAAGCATCCACAGAAATAGAATAAAAAATAGATCCCCTTTTCCTAACCACCCAGTACCAACCCTTGTCAATACCCTGCTATTCTGATCTTATTTATCCAACTTCCCCCTCCACTTTTTCTTTTATTCCCTAGAATATTGGGAAGAAAATCTCAGAGATGTTATTTCATTATAGATGGTGGTGGAATTTTAAAGGATCATTATTATTATTATTTTTATATATTGTTTTTGAGGTACCAGGGATGGAACCCAGGGGCGTTTTACCTCCGAGTTACATCCCCAGCCCTATTTTTTATTCTTTATTTTGAAACCGGGTCTCACTAAGTTGTAGAGGGCCTCACTAAGTAGCTGAGGCTGGCTGCAAACCCGGATCCTCCTGTCTTCGCCTCCCAAGTACTGGGATTACAAGCGTGCACCACCACGCCCGGCGAAAATAAAGGATCATTATTTTTGACGCATCCGGATTTACTAATTTGTGTACACAGATTAGTCAGTCAGTCTTTCTCCTTCTTTTGTGTGTGTGTGTGTGTGTCTGTCTTACTTTTAAAATTTCTGCACTTTTGCCGGGCGTGGTGGTGCACGCTTGTAATCCCAGTACTTTGGGAGGCGGAGACTGGAGGATCTGGGTTCGCGGCCAGCCTCAGCTCTTTCTCTGTCTCTGTCTCTGTCTCTCCCTCTCTTTCTCTCTCTCTCTCTTTTCTCTCTCTCCTTAGTGAGGCCCTCCGCAACTTCGTGAGACCCGGTTTCAAAATAAAGTATAAAAAATAGGGCCGGGGGCGTAGCGCGGAGATAGAACGCCCCCACGTTCAATCCCCGGTTCCGAAAAAAAAAATTCTGCACTTTTATGGCTTCCAAGCTGTAGTCCCCTCTGTTTCTACATCTGTAAGATAGGGCTCCTAACAGGGCCCACCTCTCTGCTCATTTCTGTAAAATGCTGGTGACGGAATTTGTGTGTGTGTGTGTGTGTGTGTGTGTGTGTGTGTGTGTGTGTTGCTAGGGACTGAACCCATTGGTGTTCTACCTCTACCTCTGAGCTTCACCCCCAACCCATTTTTATTTTTTTGTTTTTAAACAAAGTCTCGCTAAGTTACCACATAATGGCCTTGAATCTACTATCCTCCTGTCTCAGCCTCCTAAGTACTGGGATTACAGGTGTACGCCACTGCGCCCAGCGACAGCATTTTTTTTTTATCATTTTCTAGTGTGATTAACGCATAAATTCTGCCCCTTGAGTTCCTGGAATCAGGTTTTCCTAAGAGGTTGGTTGCAGGTCCCTGGATTTTAAAAAGAGCTTTCCAGAGCCTGTGCTCCGTGCTCCGGCCCACTATTTGGGCTGTGCTGCTCCGTCCCCGCCTCACTGCGACCTCACGCTGCGTGTGACAGGATGGTGTCACACAGGATGGTGTCAGAACGCAGGCTCTGTGCTCACACACCAGGAAACCCTGGGCCGAAACCCGACCCCCCGAGCCTCAGTTTCCACCTCTGTACGCCAGGGTTGTGCCGGCACCTACCACAGGGGGCTGTTTTATGCAGATGGAATGAGATAACGCAGATACAGGTTCAGTGCAGTGCTTGGCATACAGTAAGTGCCCAATAATTGTTCACTGGCACAATTTCCAGAATTTGCTTAGAAATGAGCAGGAGGAAGGAATGAGGTGTCCAGCCACCCCCGCCGATTTCTTTCTTTTTTTTTTTTTTTGGTGGTACCGGGGATTGAACCCAGGGGCATTCTACCTCTGGGATACACCCCCGGCCCTATTTTTTATCCTTTATTTTGAAACAGGGTCTCACTAACTTGTGGAGGGCCTCACTAAGTAGCTGAGGCTGGCCGTGAACCCAGATCCTCCGGTCTCTGCCTCCCAAGTACTGGGATTACAAGCGTGCGCCACCACGCCCGGCTTCCCTCACTACCCCCCATTTCTGACGGTGGCCACAGGACTGCAGAATAAGCTCTGGCCATGACACACTCAAGTCACCTGCTGTGGGGCCTTAGGCTAGTTTCTTAACCTCTCTGAACATGTGGGAAGGGACCGTGCAGGTCATCTGTGTAAGAGGCTCTAGCTGGGCTGCTGCAGAGGTGGGGGTTCCAGCTGTCAGGACCCCTGCACCCCTTCCCTCATGCCCCCCCCCCAGCAGCGGCCACTGCCAAGCGGGCTCCCGGGAGGGGCTGGGCACGAGGACCGGCAGACGCCAGCCCCGCGCCGCGCACAGATGTATCTGCCAGTTTCTGACGGGAGAAGCGGTCTGGGAGTTGCTCACTTCATTGATAATTAAATTCAAATTAAGAGAGATTTGCATTTATCAAATGCCTGTTTGACAAGGTGTCACTGTTCCTATCCAGCACCCGGGCGCTGGGGAGCCGGCGAGGAGAGACGGAGCCGGGGGGGAGTGGGGAGACAGCGGAGAGAAAGCCTGTCAGCCCTTCGGTATTACCGAGGGTCACGCTCGACTCGGCAGAAAAAAGAACGAAATGCTGTGTGGCCTCCGTCAGGCCGCTTAACCTCTCTGAGCCTCAGTGTCCTCACGCAGTCCCCAGGGGCCCCCTCCGAGGAGACAGACTGCTGCCGTTTGATTCTGAGCGAGGCAGGGGACCCCTGTGCCTGACACCTGCGCCGCTGGCATCTCTGGGGACCCTGTTGGGGACCCTCCCAGATCCCTGTACCCGGTAGCTCGCCCGTCCCCCAGTGGCTGTGAGTGGACCGTCCCCTTCTCCAGGAACTTCAAGATGTCCCGTCTCGCTGCACCCTGGGGCAGCACACGGCCTTCACGGACCGGTCCAGGGAAGTTGATGTCCCGGCCTCCGGCCCCTCACTCCCGCCTCCTCCCCAGCCATCCGCGTCCCCCATGCCACTGTCCCGCAACCCCTGCAGGCCCGGCTCGATGGCCATGTGCGCGCGGCCCCTGCCACCTACCTGAGCCCGGGGTCCTGGCCAGGGGCACGGGGATAAGGCAGCTCCTGCTCCCTGGGGAGGTCCACGAGACCAAAAAGACCACGGGCGTCGCATCCCTTCTCGTAACTGCAGGGTTTGGCGGAAGTGGAGACGAAGGATCTGCTGGTCCTAGTGGCCCCGTGTGCTCGGCGGAGGACAGATGGCGTCGGGGGAGAGAGGGGAGGCGCGTGATGGCGGGTTTCACCTCCCTGGCCTTGGAGGGGCGCACAGCCGGAGAGGGAGGAGCAGGCGGCCTCCGCGCAGAGGCCGGCACACGGCTGACGTCCAGAGGCGGTGGCGAGCGGCGCTGGGGCCCCGGACATGGCGGAGTTTCCGACCCCCCATCCTGTCTCCTTTCAGACCCTGCTCAGTGTCCCCCGCTCCGGAAGCAGAGGACACCGACAGGACAAAGCACTATAGAGAGGGGAGAGCCGGGCGTGGGGGCGCACGCGCGTCATCCCAGTACTTGGGAGGCTGAGACCGGAGGATCTGGGTTCGCGGCCAGCCTCAGCTACTTAGTGAGGCCCTCCGCAACTCATTGAGACCTGGTTTCAAAATAAAGAATAAAAAATAGGGCTGGGGGTGTAGCTCGGAGGTAGAATGCAATGCCCCTGGGTTCAATCCCCAGTACCACCAAAAAAAAATTAAAAATAAAATAAAGGAAAGTGGATGAACAGGGATGGTTAGGCGCATCCCGCAGGGCTCCCTCGCACTGTCCGCGCCCTCCCCCCAGCTTCCCAAGGTCATTCGAAATAGGATAAAATTTCAAAAGAACAATTCCACCTGCTCCAAGAAACCACCCCTTGTGTCCATGTGGTGGACGCCGCCTTCGCCCCGCCCAAGCGTCCTTCACACTTACAGCTCCAGATGTGAAAATCCGACAGACCTGGAATGAGATCCCACCTCTGCTCTGAGCGAGCTGTGTGACCTTGGGCAAATGGCTTAACCTCTCTGAGCCCCCCTTGCCTTGTCTGTGAAATGGGGATGTTGACGGGATGGTTGAGAGGAGAAGCCTGACCCGCAGTGTGAATGGTAGCGCTTGACATTTCCCGAAGCTTCTCCCTCTTTCTCCTCCCTCTTCCGGCTCAGCCCTGTCCCCCACTCTGCTCCCTGAAGACATCTTTGCCGGTGTTGAGACCCGGGTCTGCTGGGCTGCAGAAGTAGAGGAAGACCCAGGGTGAGCTGGAAACGTGTTCAGTGACTGTCCAAGGAAAGTTACCCAGGGACCAGTTACTGGGCAGGAGACACTGATGGGAGCCCAGCCTCGCCTTCTTAATACTGTGGGTGGCACCGGCAGAGAAAAAGCTTTTAGATTTTTTTTCTTTTTTGTGGCACTGGGGATTGAACCCAGGGGCGTTCTACCTCCAAGCCATACCCCAACCGTATTTTATTTTTTATTTGGAAACAGGGTCTCGCTAAGTTGCTGAGGCTGGCTTCGAACCTGAGAGCTTCCTGTCTCAGCCTCCCAAGTACCGGGATTGCAAGCATGCGCCACCACGCCCAGCTTTTATTTGACTTTTATTTTGAAAAAGGGTCTCACTAAGTTGCAGAGGGCCTCGCTAAGTTGCTGAGGCTGGCCTCGAACCTGCGACCTCCTTTCTCAGCCTCCCAAGCACTGGGATTACAGGCAGCTCGCGCCACCGCGCCTGTTGGCTTTAGGAATTTCGTTGATGGTTTCTTTCTCCCTGTGAGCTGCAACGCTGCCTGTCAAATCAATCCCCCCCCCTTTTTTTTTGCAGTGCTGGGGATCGAACCCAGGGCCTTGTGCATGGAGTAGCCCCTTTGGATATAGAAATACACGTACCGCGGATAATGTTCTTTCCCCAGCCCTTGCAAAAGCGGGACTTTTTCAGAAGCAGTTGGCTTGCAGCTTCCTGGCCAGATGTGTCCTCCTCTTCTATATTAATAAGTTTCTTCCAGTAGATATTCTGCATTTACACACCAAGTGGGGGAAAACGCAGCTAAATATAGCCCGGCACTGGCAGGCGGCGGGGGGGTCTGAAGTTAAGGGAACAGGAAGGTGTGTTGTGTTTTTCCTGCAAGATCAGAAAGGGGAGAATCTGTCAGCCCTGTCATACCCTAGTCCGGGCTCCAGGGCTGCAGAGGGTCCTGTGTGACCTGGGGCCGGTGGCACCACCTCTCTGAGCTTCACTTTCCCCCTCTGTAAAGTGGCATCATGTCTCTTTATGATGTTTCAGGTTTGGCTTTTCTGGGGTTCCATTTCTTCCCCTGGGGACAGTGTCTGAGAATGAGCGGGGAGCCTCAGGTGACACCCGTGGGACTCGTCTCTCTGGTTACATCTTTTCAAGGTCATCTCAAAGGTCAAGAGGAGATGGTGCGTGGAGGGAGATGCTCCTTGTTGATCACCAAACCTTGATGTCTTACATCCTTAGAATTAAGATGGTAAAAGTTGGGTGTGGGTGCGCACCTGTAATCCCAGTACTTGGGAGGCTGAGGCAGGAGGATCGCAGGTTCGAGGACAGGCTCAGCAAATAGTAAAACTAAAAAATACGGCTGGGGGTGTAGCTCAGAAGGCCCCTGGGTTCAATCCCTAGTACAAAAAAAAAAAAAAAGAATTAAGATTATAGATAATTCCAAAGCTAGGCATGGTGGCGCATACCTGTAATGCCAGTACGTGGGAGGCTGAAAAAGAAAACAACAGGTAATTCCATTTGTTAGGTACACATTAGGGGCTTGGGCTTAGCCCAACAACACACACACACACACACACACACACACACACACACACACACACCTCTTGGGAGCAGTATATTTCCTTCCGCTCTTTTTTTTTTTTTTGCAGAACTGGGGATTGAACCCAGGGGCGTTCTACCTCCAAGCTACACCCCCAGCCCTATTTTTTATTCTTTCTTTTGAAACCGGGTCTCACTAAGTTGCGGAGGGCCTCACTAAGTAGCTGAGGCTGGCCGCGAACCCGGATCCTCCTGTCTCAGCCTTCTGCTCTTTAAAAGGTACAATCTTAGCTGGGTGTGGTAGCAACTTAGTGAGACCCCCAGCAAGTGAGCAAGACCCTGTTTCAAAATAAAAAATAAAATAGGGCTATGGGTGTAGCTCAGAGGTAGAACGCCCCTGGGTTCAATTCCTAGTACCAAAAAATATTAAATAAATAAATAAATAGGGCTGGGGGTGTAGCTTGGAGGTAGAAGGCCCCTGGGTTCAATCCCCAATACCAAAAAGAAAAAAAAAATGGCCGGGCGTGGTGGCGCACACTTGTAATCCCAGTACTTTGGGAGGCGGAGACCGGAGGATCAGGGTTCGCGGCCAACCTCAGCTCTCTCTCTGTCTCTCTCTGTCTCTCTCTCTCTCTCTACTTAGTGAGGCCCTCCGCAACTTTGTGAGACCCGGTTTCAAAATAAAGTATAAAAAATAGGGCCGGGGGTGTAGTGCGGAGGTAGAACGCCTCTGGGTTCAATCCCCGGTACCGCAAAAAAAAAAAAAAAAAAAATGCCTGCCATTTGTTGGTACACGCCTCGTTTCCAGCCCCATGCGAAGTATCTAAGAACAGCCCGGGGAGATAGAGACTTCTATTATGCCCATGTTGCAGGTTGGGGAAACTGAGACCAGAAAGGCAAAGTGATTATCTTTAGGTCACACACCAAGTAAGTAACAGAGAGGACTTAAACCCAATTCGGGGCTGGTTCCGAGGCTGTGCCCTTGAACCCCCAGTTCTGTGGCCCGATGAGCTCCGTGCCCGTAACTCGCAGGCTCCCGGGAAACACTGGCCACGGCGGCCATGAAGGCGGTGGGCCCGGGGCAGAGGGCAGGACGCAAGTCCTATGACGGATTCACAGATTTCCAAATGAGAAAGCTCGAAGTCCATCCCCACAGTCCAAAATAAAAGGGAGATATTTATCTAGACGCGGGCTCGCGCGTTGGTAGCTCAGAAACCAGGCAGACTATCGTGAGGCAATGCACAACGGCGTAAAATATCGCCCCAATTTAATCCATCTATCTAGTGTTCCATCTAATTACTATATTAGAAAAGTCTTCAGTGCATGTATTGAACATTATAAATGGGAATAAAATGATTCTGGTAATGGCTTAATAAAACAGGTGAGGTAGCTCCGTCTGTCTGCCTGTATCCTTGGACCATGGCCCAGAGTGATTTGTCAGGGAAAGAAAAAAAAAAGAAAGAAAGAAAGAAGAAGAAATGGGCTCGTGTTGTTGCGCCCTGGCGACTGTCTCCATTAGGGGCCTTTGATTTTATTCTTGTTTTTCCTGATGAGAAGTGGTTATCGGCTCCTTTTGTTAACAGCAAAATATGTAGAATGGATGGGAAAACTGACAGCAGCCCTTTCATATTTTATAAAGCTGCTCCCGGCTTGTAATTTGCTGGTTGGGAGGAATCGGGGAACCTGAAACTCCTGGCAAATTTGCAGCCGATGACTGCGGCCTGGGCCGCCGGGATTTCACCACCACGGAAGCAGACTAAGCCCGGGTCAAGGAGGGAGCGGTCCGGCATCTGGGACTGGCGTTGTCCAATCAGAAGAGATCTGAGCTCGTTGTGCATCAAATCGCCTTTTTTTCTTTTTCTCCGTGTGCCTAGAAAGCTGCTTGGTGTGCGTGCGTGTGTGCGTGTGTATGTGTGTGTGTGTGTGTGTGTGTGTGTGTGTGTGTTTTACTGGGGATTGAACCCAGGGGCATTCTACCTCTGAGCTACACCCCCAGCCCTTTTTATTCTTTATTTTGAAACAGGGTCTCACTAAGTTCCCAGCTGAGGCTGGCCTCAAACCTGCCATCCTCCTGTCTCAGCCTCCCAAGTCCTGGGATTACAAGCGTGCACCACCACGCCCGGACCATTTTTTCTTTTCTTTCTTTCTTTCTTTTGTGGTACTGGGAATTGAACCCGGGGGCATTCTATTTCTGAGCTACAACCCTTTTTATTATTCTTTTGTTTGGAAACAGGGTCTCACTAGGTTGCTGAGAGCCTCCCTACTTTGCCGAGGCTGTCCTTGAACCTGCGACCCTCCTGTCTCAGCCTCCCAAGCACTGGGAAGACAGGCGTGCGCCACCACGCCCGGCTGTCCCCATTCTTTAAAAGCTGCCGTTGCTACTGAGACTTGACACATCCCTGCCTGAATTCGTTCCTGGCTGTGGGGCTGGTCCAGTAGTCAGCGACAGGGACACAGCCCACGTGAACATCCTCCCTGCTTCGGGGGAACCGCGTCCCGATGAAGGACGGAAGGGCCCCGTCCCCGAGGGCTTTGTGTGCTTCTAGCCCCAAACTCTAATATCTCGCTCCAGCCAGACTCACAAGCAGGCGTCGGAGGTTAAATTCCAGCGCATCACGGAGGTACCCGTCACTCCGGAGCCCCGGCATCCACACCAGGCGTCATCCGCGTTGTCATGGCTACCAGGGCCCGGGACCCCAGAGACGGGAGCGCAGAATTAATGGCAGTCCCGAGTAAAGGATTCCTGTCTTGGTGAGGTTGATGGATTACATTGATGTACCATTTGTCATACTGTAATTGTTCTGGCAAATGTAATACCCACTAGTATAAACATTGTGCCGCTTTGCTAATAAAACCCAAAATAGGAAGAGAAAGGATGATACAGTGTCGTGCTCACTTAAAGAGGCAATGTCTCCTTTCCAACTTGGAACTCACTGCTTTTTTCCGGAGGTCCGGGTGCCCGGCGCTCTCTCCACCCCTGTGTGCACGCGAGCCAAGCAGCTGCCCACCACCCGCCCGCCACGCACACTCGGTGGGGCCACCCGGGCTTTCTTTGGGGACCAAGGATCCTTGGAGGACTCAGTTCCCCTCTCCATCAGCACTCCTATGATTCCTCTTCATAGAAGCCGTCGATGCCTCTTTGCATGTCCTTGGTGCCCGTGTGGACTCTGTTTACCCCAGTTGACTTGGCCCATAAGCTGCCGCTTCCGGGAAGCCTTCCCTGACCAGCCATCCCTTCCCTGAGCTGTGACCTTGCCTGGTCCTATATCTGTATTGCGCCAGGATCCCTTCCGTGAGGTCATGAGGTCCTCGAAGGCCAGGACTGGGCTCTAATTATTTCTATCCCCCACCTCCCCAGTGATACTCAGAGCGGTGTGAGGACACAGGGAGGTGCCACAGAGGGCCTCAGACAGCGGCGGGCCTGCCACCCACTGGCCCCACAGCTTCACGAGCAGCCTCGGGCTGTCCCAGCCAGGACCCACATGTTGCCAGGGGTGGTGGTGCACGCCTGTCATCCCAGTGCTTGGGAGGCTGAGACAGGAGGATCGCAGGTTCGAGCCCAGCCTCAGCAACTTAGTGAGGCCCTGTTTCAAAATAAAAAATAAAAAGCCGGGCGTGGTGGCGCATGCTTGTAACCCCAGTACTTGGGAGGCTAAGACAGGAGGATTGTAGGTTCGAGGCCAGCCTCAACAAGTAGTGAGACTCTCATCAACCTAGTGAGTCCCTGTTTCAAAATAAAAATAAAAAATTGGTCTCGGGGTGTAGCTCAGAGATAGAACGCCCCTGGGTTCAATCCCCAGTACCCCCCACACACACACACATACAAAGATGGTGTGTTCTGAGCGCCTCTGTTTTGTCCCTGCCCAGCCTTCATCTACACTCCAGTTAGGTTAGCTCCTAACACAAATGTCCCCTCTCCCAGGCCTCCAGCCCCTGCACGGGCGAGGTGTGCAGCCTGAGCTCCGGGCTCCGCTGTGCAGGGGCGCAGGCCCGCCGAGGCCGCGCGACTTCCTCCCCTTGTGCCTGGCTGACAGCACCTGCAGGTCACCTGCTCACCTGGAAGTCCCGCTCTCCAGCTGGAAATTCCTGCGTGCTTACGAGATGAATGAATGAATGAATGAATGAATGAGGGACTCAATGCCCTTCCCCACCCTCTATGTGTTGAGCTCCAGCAGAACCCCAGCCAGGCAGCATTGAGGGGGGATGGTGCGGCTCTCCATAGATGGTTTTCAGGACGGCCTGGGCGTGGGAACGCAGCCATGACAGCTCTCCCTCTTGTCGCGGGGTTGGGTTCCAGCGAGCTGGCCCTGGGTCCCACACTCTCCCCAGGGAAGCGCTCTGCTGATCCCACCATCTTGCCCTGGGATGAGCAGGGCAGAGTCCTCTGGGAATGTGGGAGAGGATGATGCAGGGGAGGCCCAGGAGGCTGCCCGACCCCCCTCTTTTTATAATACGGGGGATTGAACCCAGAGGCATTCTACCTCCCAGCTACACCCCCAGCCCGATTTTATTTTTTATTTTGAAACAGGGTCTCACTAAGTTGCGAGGGCCTCACTAAGTAGCTGAGGCTGGCTGCAAACCTGCAATCCTCCTGTCTCAGCCTCCCAAGCACTGGGATGACAGGCGTGCGCCACCACGCCCGGCTGGCACCTGCGTCTTAACACGTCGGTTTCTGCAAGGCCCAGCCAACGTCCTGGCACCCTCTGTGGCTCTCCTCCTGTGGGGAACACATTCAGCTGCAGGTAACTGGAGACCCCGCAAGTGGTTCATTATTTCTTTTTTTAAAAATAAACTTGAAAGCCGGGCGTGGTGGCGCAGGCTTGTAATCCTAGTACTTGGGAGACTGAGACTGGAGGATCGCAGGTTCGAGGACAGCCTCAGCAATTTAGCGAGGCTCTCAGCAACCTAGTGAGACCCTGTTTCCAAATAAGAAATAAAAAAAATCAGTGTAGGGGTGTAGCTCGGAGGTAGAATGCCTCTGGGTTAAGTTCCCAGTACCACACAAATAAATAAATAAATAAATAAATAATAAACTTTATAGTTAGACCACTTTTAGCCTCACAGAAACACGGAGTGGAAAGTACAGAGTCCCTTCTATACCGCCCCCATACATATGCCTGGTCTCCCCACCATCGGCCGTCCATGCGGAGGGTGACCTTTGGCCCCGTCGATGAACCTACAGGGACACCTCGTTATCACTCCATGGTCTACGCCGGGGCTCGCGCTCCGTGTCGCATGTCCTGTGGTTTGGGGCAGATGCCTGCTGCCGTGTCCACCCTGGAGGAATCATACAGAGCGGTTTTGATTTGCCCTAGAAGTCCCCGGGCTCCGCCTCTGCGTCCCCGTCCCTCCGCCACGCCCCTGGTCACCGCAGATTGCTTCCCCGTCTCCACAGTTTTACCTTTTCCCTGGTAGTTGGTGTCTGAGTCTGTTTTCTATTGCTACGACAAAATCCCCGAGACCGGGTAACTTATAAAGGAGAGAGGGTTGCTTGGCTCAGGGTCCTGGAGGCCGGGAAGTCCCAACATGGCGCTGCCTCTGGTGAGGGTCCCCCTGCTGCATCCCAACATGGCGGACCCATGGCGGGACACAGCCAGCGTGCCAGCCCGGCCTCTCTTCCTCTTCTAAAAACCCGCTAGCGTGTCCTGGGGGCCCATCCTCATGACCTCTTCTAATCCTAATTGCCCGTCAAAAGCCCCGTCTCAAAATAGCATGAATTTGGGGACCCAGTTTCCAACACCTGAACCTAATGGGGACACGAGCAAGCCGCAGTGGTTGAAATCACAGCGCGGAGCATTTGCAGACTGGCCTCGAAAACTTAGCAAGAGGCAGGGGTCCTCCGTGGGCTTTTTGTCCTTGGTGTGTGACTTGCCAACTCAGTTATTTCTTGTATGGAGTAATAGGTACCTGGTGTATTTATCTGGTCTGGATAGACTACAGTGTATTTCTCCTCTCCGTCCCTAAAGAGCAGCGTGGGCATTTGCTTTTCTTTTTTTTTTTTTTTTTTTTTTTTTTTTTTTTTTTTTTTTTTTTTTTTTTTTTTTTTTTTTTTTTTTTGCAGTACTAGGGATGGAACCCGGGGTGTTCTACCTCCGAGCTACACCCCCAGTCCTATTTTTTATTCTTTATTTTGAAACAGGGTCTCGCTAAGTTGTTGAGGGCCTCACTAAGTAGCTGAGGCCGGCTGGCGTTTGCTTTTCTGACATGACAGAGTCAGGGAGGCCGCCTGGGCTTCCCCCTTCCCATCTCACCTTTCATCTTCATCACACACAGCGGCTCCTCCTCCCCAGGATGCATGTCGGCAGGTCAGGAAGGAATAAGAAGGGAAGGCCTAAGGGATCGAAGGGGGAAAAGGTTTTTTTGGGGTGAGGATTTTTTTATGGTACTGGGGATTGAACCCAGGAGCATTCTACCTTTAAGCTACACCCCAAGCCCTTTTTTTAAAAAATTTTTACTTTTTTATTTTGAAACAGTGTCTTTCTAGGTTGCTGAGGGTCTCGCTAAGTTGCTGAGGCTGACCTTGAACCTGCGATCCTCCTATCTCAGCCCCCCAGGTACTGGGATTACAGGTGTGTGCCACTACTCCTGGCTCTGGGTGAGGATTTTATTTCTTAATTCAGCAAAGGAAGCCCCTCTGGGGACTTTTCTAGAACTCATAGCTGCAAGGGAGTCAGTAGAAGGTGAGTCATGCCCGCCCCCGGATTCACAGGTTGAGGTCCCCACCTTCAGAATCTCGGAGTGGGGCTGGATTTAGAGACAGGGTCTTCAAAGATGTAATTAAGTTACAATAAAGTCAGTGGGGACAACATGTTTGCGTCCTTATGAGGTGACATCAGGACACAGACACACACAGAGGGGTGACCCCGTGAGGACACAGCAGATGAAAACATTCTAGAGATGGGTGGTGGCGACGGCCCCACAAAATGTAAGTGTACCTAATGCCGCTGCGCTATCCTGCTAAAATGCTAAAAATGAACCGGGCGTGACGCACGCCTGTGATCCCAGTACTTGGGAGGCTGAGACAGGAGGATCGCAGGTGTGCGATCCTCAACAACTTAGCGAGACCCTCAGCGATTTAGCCAGACCCTGTTTCAAAATAAAAATAAATAACCAGGCGTGGTGGCGCACGCTTGTAATCCCAGTACTTGGGACGCTAAGACAGGAGGATCCGGGTTCGCGGCCAGCCTCAGCTACTTAGTGAGGCCCTCTGCAACTTAGTGAGACCCTGTTTCAAAATAAAGAATAAAAATAGGGCTGGGGGTGTAACTCAGAGGTAGAATGCCCCTGGGTTCAATCCCCAGTAACGCAAAAAAAGAAAGAAAGAAAGAAAGAATAAAAAAACGGGGTGGGGGTGTAGTTCAGAGGTCGAATGCCCCTGGGTTCAATCCCCAGTACCGCAAAAATAAATAAATAAATAAATAAATAAATAAATAAATATAAAAATAAATAAAAAGGAGCTAGGTGTGGTGGCGCACGCTTGTAATCCCAATACTTGGGAGACTGAGACCGGACGATCCGGGTTCGTGGCCAGCCTCAGCTACTTAGTGAGACCCTCCACAACTTAGCGAGACCCTGTTTCAAAATAAAGAATAAAAAATAGGGCTGGGGGTGTAGCTCGGAGGTAGAATGCCCCTGGGTTCAATCCCCAGTACTGCAAATAAATAAATAAATAAATAAATAAAAATAAATAAATAAATAAAAAGGGCAGGAGGTATAGCTTAGAGGTAGAATGCCCCTTGGTTCAATCCCCAATAACCCCCCCCACACACACACACACAAGAAAGGTGAAAATAGTACATTTTACCTCACTTGTATTTTACCACCATATAAAGAACATTGCTGCCGGGCACAGTGTAATCCCAGTACTTGGGAGGCTGAGACAGGAGGATCGCAGGTTTGAGTACAGCCTTAGAAACTTGGCAAGACTCTCAGCAACCTAGTGAGACCCTGTTTCAAAATAAAACAAGAAATTAGTCAAAAGGCTGGGGGTGTAGCTCAGAGGTAGAAAGAGGTAGAATGCCCCTCAGTTCAATCCCCAGTAACACACACACACACACACACACACACACACACACACACACACACTGCTTTTGTTTTGGCTGCTGCTACTTGCGGTGACAATTCTTCTGCCACTAAGGAATGCTGCCGTGTCCCTAGCACAGATCATCTCCCGTAATCCCCCCAGCCGTCCTGAGAAGGAGCGACTCCCCAGGGAGGCAAGGCCGGGTCCCTGCATCCACAGCAGCACGAGGCTCAGGGAGGTTCAGTCGTCTGTCCCAAGTCACAGCGCGCAGGTGGCTGAATGGGTCTGGGGCCAAGACCCATCCTCTCAACCAGACTGCCCCGGCGCTGGTGGGAGCAAGACCTCCGACCTTGGCTGTGGTGACACTGGCCTGGGCATCCTTGTCCCAGGGCTGTCTGGACTGTACCCGTGGGGCATTAACAGCATCGCTGGTCTCTCCCACGTGACGCCCGCAGTGTTACTTGGGTATGACCAGTTGGAGACAAAATGTCTTTGGATCTCCTGGCAGTGCAAAAGATATCGGACAGTTGCTCATGGTTTTGTGTTTTGCTTTGTTTGGGGTACTAGGGATTGAACCCAGGGGCATTCTACCTCCAAGCTATTCCCCCAGCCCTGTTTATTTTTTATTCTGCAATGTGGTCTTGCTAAGTTGCTGGGGGTCTTGCTACATTGCTGAGGCTGGCCTCGAACCTGCGATCCTCTCTCTCAGCCTCCCAAGTACTGGGATTACAGGCATGCACCACCACGCCTGGTTAGTTGCTCATGTTTTAAAGCCACATCAATCCGTGGTGATCTGCTTGTAGAGGAGACATCATTTGAAGGAAGTGGGGGCCACACGTGCTTTCTTTTGCCCATCGGAAGGATTGTTCCCCAGGAGTGATTCGGCCCCCACAACGCCTGTCCCGAGAACTCCGGGACACGCGACGCATCCATTTTCTGCGTATGGCTGGGTGCGCCCCTGCGCAGCGGCTGCACAGTGTGCATTTGCCAGATGTTTTATAGTACAAGACGGGGCCCCGCCCAGGTCTGGGGAATTTGCACGGCCTGCACACAGTGGAATTGGAGCCTTTCAGTTAAAAATGTCCAGGATGTTTTATTGGGCAAATAAAGCCAGTAGTAGAATGTGACCTCATTTTTATGAAAAATGTACGTACAGGGTGGTTGACGCATGGAGAAATGCCGAGCAGGGTTCACCCCAGACTGTTCTAGTGGTGCAGTTCACTGCCACATCCCCAGGGCCCTGGAACATAGTAGGTACTTAATTAGTATCTGTTCACAGCCAAATACAGAGTGGCCAGACAGGACCGTCGACTTCTTTCTTTGTGTTCTTCTCCATCGTTCGAATTTTTTTATAACGTGCACAGATTAACTTCGTGGCTTTAAAAAAAATCTTCTTCCAAAAAAAGGAAATTAAAAAAAAAGTCACGCCTTGAACTCGCCCGGCTCTTCCTTCTGCAGCGATCGGCACGCACGTGCCTGTCCTGCCAAAGCCACGCGGAGAAGCGAAGCAGGAGTTTAACGTCCGCGTTGTTCTCTCCGTGTCTCTCGCTTTGGTTTTTCCCGTGGACTTTTGCGGGGTGAGGGGGACCCAATAGACAGGCGGCATGGGCAGGAAGGCAGATAGGGAAGGAAGGGAGAGGGGTCTGGAAACGTCTGTCTTGCTTCCAGGCAAGAGATAGAAGGGCTGGATCAAATGACCTCTTTTTTAATATTATTACTAATTGGTACTGGGGATGGAACCCAGGGGCATTCTACCTCCAAGCGACACTCCCAGCCTTTTTTATTTTGAAACAGGGTCTCACTAAGTTGCTGAGGTTCTCGTTAAGTTGTTAAGGCTTGCCTCGACCCTGTGATCCTCCTATCTCAGCCTCCCAAGTACTGGGGTCACAGACGTGCGCACCACCACATCTGACCTAAATGACTTCTTGCCTGGGGATTGAGCACCCACTTCTGGAACTTTCTCTTTCTGTGGCTTCAAGATCTTTCCCAAACTGCCAATGTGCTGGGAAAAGGCTTGGGAATTCGTAGAGGCCAGGAAGGAAAGAAAAGTGGGGATTAGCCTCTTTGGGGGTAAGGGGTCTTGTCACCTTTTTTGTATGTGTGTGGTACTGGGGATCGAACTCAGAGTCATTCTACCTCCGAGCCACACCCCTAGCCCTATTCTTTATTCTTATTTTGAAACAGGGTCTCATTAGGTTGATGAGAGTCTCACTACTTGCTGAGACTGTCCTCAAACCTGCGATCCTCCTGTCTCAGCCTCCCAAGTACTGGGATTATAGGTGTGTACCACCATGGCCGGCTCTTAAACCTTTTTATTTATGTATTTGAAGCAATATGGGGCAGGAGAAACGCCCCCTGCCCACCCTTCCGATTTCTAAATATTCCAAAGGCCTTCGAGTTGGTACAGTTGCATCTCAAAAAAAAATTTTTTTTTAAGTTTACAGCTGACCCGATGTGAAGAAAAAGACAAACACCCTTCCGTGTTTGGAGTCATATGTAATTTTTATCTCTTGACCTTTAAATGTAAGCAGCAATAAAATGAAGAACTATCTCAGTCATTTAACACTCCGGCTGTACTAACCGGTTCCTGCCTGGGAACCGCGGTTTTAAATTGGCTAATGCAGAATACTTGCGGAGCTAATAATAATTCAGATTATTCCTGTCAGCTATTCCGGTTTCATGGGTAATTTAGTAGTTGAATAAATTTTTAAAAAAAATTCATTCGTTACCATGCGCTGTTATGAATCAGTAGATGGTTTACCATTGGCAGCAGTAACTGTAAGAAGATTTAAATTGCTACTGAAAAGGATTTGAGCGAAGGTAATGTTTTATAATGTTCTAAGCCATATGCGCTACTTTCAGGCCTCATCAGTTTTACATTGATTCCTAGTGAAGTGTTTAATTGCATCGTGAATGCAATATAATTCAGTTCTTTCTGCTAATATGGTATATATCTCAAAGTGATATACGGCACTGACAGGGGGAATTCGCCATTCCGTCTGGATTTGGGAGGACCGGGCGCCTCCTTCGTGCATGGGAGGAGGGCTGTGGCTGGCTCCGTCTTCCTGCGACAGGGGGACATCGCGGACCTGCGTTGGGAGGGGTGGACCGTGCTGTCGCCAGCTCCCAGTGCTGACGGCCGGCCAGAGAGGGCTCCTGGCAGAGAGATCCTTCCTCCGGCTGCGAAGCTGCCGAAAGCCGGGCAGGCCCAACACGAGCATGGATGCTGCCGAGTGGTGATTGAGGACCGGGCCGCCTGTTGCCGTGTGTTTAATCGTCCACTAAGTATTTCTTGTGCACCTACTATATGCCAAGGCCTGTCGGGCCCAGGAATGCCTTTTGGGGAGATTGGCCTGAATCAAGTCAGTCCTCAGTTTTGCTAAAAGCCTGGCGTGCTCTGACACACAAGTCCGTAGAAGGCCGAAAGCTCACGCCCCTGTAGACGTCACAGACCCCAGGACCTTGGCCCCTGAGGCCCACTGGGAGGGTGTGTCCCAGAAGGAGACAGCCCCCACCCCAACATCAGCCACAACTCAGTACTGTTAGAGTGTTGGGTTTCTTGTGAGAAACTAAGCTTCTATATTTGTATGCAAAACCACTCTTTTTTTTTTTTGGTACTGGGGCCCAGGGGCATTCTACTTCCAAGTTATACCCTCAGCTCTTTTTATTTTTATTTATATTTTTGTTTTTTGCAGTACTGGGGATACCAGGGGCATTCTACCTCTGAGCTACACCCCCAGCCCTATTTTTTTATTCTTTATTTTGAAACAGGGTCTCACTAAGTTGCAGAGAGCCTCACTAAGTTGCTCAGGCTGGCTGTGAACCCGGATCTTCCTGTTTCAGCCTCCCAAGCACTGGGATTACAAGCATGCGCCACCACGCCTTTTTTTTTTTTTTTTAAACAGGATCTCACTAGGTTGCTGAAAGTCTCTCGAGGCTGGTCTTGAACCTGTGATCCTCCTGTCTCACCCTCCCAAGTCCTGGGATTACAGGTGTGCACCACCACACCAGGCTAAAACCACTCATTTTTAAAGACAAATTAGAATGTTGACACCGGACAGGCCGAACTAAATACGGTGCATCTGTGGGCACAGCCAGCCTGGGGCCCACCTGCTCGCTTTCTCTGCTTCGTGGATGGGATTCTGCCATGAAAGCCAAAGCATTTGCCCTCGGCTCACAAAATAGATGCTCGGGAGAGGCGGCGGGGCTCGTAGCGCCTGGACGGCCGGGCCGGATCTGCGGAGATGGGACGTGGTCCGGGGAGGGAGGGCGGCGCCGGCTGCCCATCTGACAGGCAGGGAGTGGGTTCAAGCCCCCCGGATGGGCAGCCCAGCTCACTTGCAGCTTCCCCAGAGACATAAAGAGGGCGGCTTCTCGGAGCAGAACTCAACACAGAAGGGACCCTGTGGGTGAGGCTTGCAAACCTGGAGACCTCGGCAAGGTCCTGCAGGCCCCCAGAAGATGGTGGCGGGGCAGAGAGAGAGATTCAGCGAATGTGGTTTTTTTTTTCTCTGAATCTCATGCAGTGACCCAAGGCTCGGGGCATTCCTACCGGGAAACCCCTGACTTCTGGTTCTAGAAACATCGCTGGCCCGTCTGTGCAGGGGAAGGATGCAGCCTTCTGAATCACAGCGTGCAGAAGTGAAACTCGCTCTCTCTGGCTTCCAGTTGCTTGCTTGCTCAGTTCACTTGGGAATAGGTGACGAGGCAGGCGTGGTCTGGGGACACGGAGGTGACCGGGACAGAGCTGTGTGCCCTCCGCAGCGCCTATGTTAGTGCAGACAGGAGATGGCTTAGATCCTACCGACCTCACCCCGTGGGGTCCAATTGGTACCTTGGATCCAGCTCTTTATAAAGTGTATCTCTGCCGGGCGTGGTGGCGCACGCTTGTAATCCCCAGTACTTGGGAGGTGGAGACCGGAGGATCTGGGTTCACAGCCAGCCTCAGCTACTTAGTGAGGCCCTCCGCAACTTCGTGAGACCCAGTTGCAAAATAAAGGATAAAAAATAGGGCCGGGGGTGTAGCTCAGAGGTAGAATGCCCCTGGGTTCAATCCCCAGTACCGCAAAAAAAAAGTGTATCTCGGGCCGGGCATGGTGGCCCATGCCTGTCATCCCAGTACTTGGGAGGCTGAGACAGGAGGGTAACAGGTTCGAGGCCAGCCTCAGCAACTTAGCAAGGCCCTCAGCAACTTAGTGAGATCCTGTTTCCAAATAAAAAATCAAATAGGGCTGGGGGTGTAGCTCGGAGGTAGAACGCCCCTGGGTTCAATCCCCAGCACCAAAAAAAAAAAAAAAAAACTCTGCGAATTCATCTGCCAGGGACAAAGCGCCCTCGACTGGCTGACTTTCAACAGGGATTTGTCTTCTAATGGTTCTGGAGGCCGGAAGTCCACACCCGAGGCTGCTCCTTCTGTGGCCCCGCTCTTGGGCTAGTGACTGGCCCGTTTTGTAATCCTGAGACATCCTTCCCCTGTGCTTCTGTGTCCAACATGTCCCCTTTTCATAAAGACCCCGGTCAGAGCCGGGCGTGGTGGCGCACGCTTGTAATCCCAGTACTTTGGGAGGCGGAGACCCGAGGATCTGGGTTCGCGGCCAGCCTCAGCTCTCTTTCTCTCTCTCTCTCTCCTGTCTCTCTCTCTCTCTCTCTCTCTCTCTCTCTCTCTCTCTCTACCTAGTGAGACCCTCTGCAACTTCGTGAGACCCAGTTTCAAAATAAAGTAAAAAAAAAATAGGGCTGGGGGTGTAGCTCGAACGTAGAACGCCCCTGGGTTCAATCCCCGGTACCGCAAAAAAAAAAAAAGACCCATGTCAGACTGGATTATTCTCACCCCCATGACCTCATCTGAACTTGGTCACCTCTGCCAAGACCCTATCTCCAAACGAAGTCATGTTTTAAGGTGCTGGGGCATATGGATTTGGGGGTCACTGTTTGACCTGTGACATTCCATGTAGAGCCACAGCATGCGTGTGATTGAGGCGGGGTGGACGAAGCTCTCAGAAGCAGGGACAGAAGCCGGGCGTGTTGGCACATGCTTTTAATCCCAGTACTTGGGAGGCTGAGACCGGAGGATCTGGGTTCGCGGCCAGCCTCAGCTACTTAGTGAGGCCCTTGGCAACTTAGTGAGATCCTGTTTCAAAAAAGAATAAAAGCCAGGCGTGGTGGCACACGCTTGTCATCCCAGTACTTGGGAGGCTGAGACTGGAGGATCGCAGGTTCGTGACCAACCTCAGGTACTTAGTGAGGCCCTCCGCAACTTAGTGAGATCCTTTTTCAAAAAAAGAATAAAAGCTGGGCGTGGTGGCGCATGCTTAAACCCCAGTACTTGGGAGGCTGAGACGGGAGGATCGCAGGTTCATGGCCAGCCTCAGCTACTTAGTGAGGCCCTCTGCAACTTAGTGAGACCCTGTTTCAAAATAAAGAATAAAAAAAAAAAATCTGGGCTGGGGGTGTAGCTCAGAGGTAGAATGCCCCTGGGTTCAATCCCCAGCACCACACACACACATACAAATTTTTAAAAAGAATAAAATATAGGGGTGGGGGTGTAGCTTGGAGGTAGAATGCCCCTGGGCTCAATCCCCAGTACCAAAAAAATAAAAAAATAAAACGAGAAAGAAACAGGGACAGGAAACCAGTGCCAGCCAGCGCACACCTGTCATCCCAATACTTGGGAGGCTAGGACAGGAGGATCACAGGTTAGAGGCCAGCCTCAGCTACTTAGTGAGAGAGCCTGTTTCCAAATAAAAAAATAAAAAGGGCTGGGGAGGGGGGTGTGTAGCTTGGAGGTAAGATGGCCCTGGGTTCAATCCCTAGTACAAAAAAAAAAAAAAAGTAGAAAACAGCCACCCGTGCGTTCTCCTCGGAGGGAGGGCTCTCCGTCAGCCCCCGTGAGTGATGCTGGTCACGTCGCCCCTCCTGGAGCAGGACCTTGGAATCGAGTCCCTGCGTTTCCAGCCATCTGATCCTGTGCAGTCACAAAGCAGCAGCCCGGCCCCGGCTCCACCCCCGGCCTGGCGCCGCGATGTAATCAGAGCTTCCGTCTCATCCCCGCTCTCCAGGAAGGCCAGCCAGGCCACCTTTTTTGATCATCGTAACCTTGAGACAGAAGAATAATTTATCCGTGCCCCCGGACGAGGAAATTGCAAAATATTATTTATGAAGGCGGGCCGGCGCGCCGTAATTCTGGCCCCACGTCTCTGCATGCGGCTGGCCGGGATGGGGAGGCGCGGGCGATGTCTGATAGAAACAGGACATGGTACCCTTGCGGTGGAGGTGTGGGCAAAGCAGGAAGCCCGGGGTGCCGCAAGAGAGACCCCTGGGAATGGATTGTTCCAGAAGTTGACCCAAATTGTCCTGCCATGGACTCCCAGGTCAGAAGAGGGGGACAGAAGTCTCCACGAGTCAGGTGTGGTGGCGCACGCCTGTCATCCCAGGACTGGGGAGGCTGAGACTGGAGGATCGCAGGTTCCAGGCCAGCCTCAGCAACTTAGCGAGGCCCTCAGCAACTTAATGAGACTCTGTTTCAAAATAAAAAATAAAATAGGTCTGGGAATGTAGCTTAGAGGTAGAACAGCCCTGGATTCAATCCTTAGTACCATTATAAAAAAAAAAGTCTGCATGAATATGCCGAGGGGCCGGGGGGGACATGAGTTTGGATGGGAAAAAGTGTGGGAATTTTCCTTTGGGGGTCGCAGCCTTGGTTTGGGGAACTTGGGAGGATTTGTGGCACTGCGTGATGAGCCCTAGCTGTGCAACTGGCCAGCCTTGGGTTCGAGCCCCAGCTTTGACACTTCCTACATGCTGCGTGACAGTTAGCAGGTTGGATAACTTTTCTCACCCTCCGTTTGTGCGTTTGTACAATGGAAATAAGAACAAATCTCCCCCCAGGGTTGTTTTGAGGTTCACGGGAGACAGTGCGAGGACCCTGCACTTGTTGGGTCCGTGGGCCTCTTTTTAATCTGGGAGCCCTTAAGGTGGCAGCTTGGAGCCACATCCTGTCCCTGCGTCCCAGCTCTGTTCTTCCCCGGCTGTGTGACGTTGGGCAAGTCACTCCACTTCTCTGAGCTCCCTTATGAGTTTCCCTTATCTGTCAGATGGATACAGACAGATAAGGTTCCTGTTTCCTAGAGCGGTCTTCAAACCGTGCCTGCACCAGCCGTGCCCAAGACATCTTGGCTGTTAATATTACCTCCAGGGCCACGAAGCTCTCCCCGCCCTTGACTCGGATTTAGAAGCAGCCTGTCCCCCATCTGCGTCGCCAGCAATGACATGCTCAGTTTAAAAATCCAAATGGGCCGGGCGTGGTGGTGCATGCTTGTCATCCCAGTACTTGGGAGGCTGAGACAGGAGGATCGCAGGTTCAAGGCCAGCCTCAGCAAGTAGTAAGACTCTCATCAACCTAGGGAGACCCTGTTTCAAAATAAAAGATAAGAAGGGCTGGGGGTGTAGCTCAGAGGTACAATGCCCCTGGGTTCAATTCCTAGTACCACAAAAAAAAAAATTAAAAATAAAATCCAAGCCCGGCGTGGTGGCGCATGCTTGTAATCCCAGTACTTGGGAGGCAGAGACCGGAGGGTTCGTGGCCAGCCTCAGCTACTTAGTGAGGCCGTCCGCAACTTCGTGAGACCCGGTTTTAAAATAAAGGATAAAAAAAAAATAGGGCTGGGGGTGTAGCTCGGAGGTAGAACGCCCCTGGGTTCAATTCCCGGAACCGCAAAAAATAAATAAATAAATAAATAATAAAATCCAAATGGGTTTGCCTTCCTTGTATTTGAGCAATGCTTCTGAGCAATGGGGAGTTAGTTCCTCCTGAGTATCTGTCTGCTGCAGGCGGGATGGGGCACCCCGATCTCTTGGGCCACCCCGTTTGCTAACCCGGATGCACCGGCTCCTGCAAACCCTACCTCCCGCTCCCGGGCCCCAGCCGGGAAGTTGAGCCCAGGCGAGTGTTTTGCAGTCTCTCAGCAATTTGTGATTCTACTGAATTAGCGTTTGGTATTGAATTAGTATTCATTTTCTCTAATATGATATAAAAGTATAATCACATTAGTGACTTTTATAGCACATTAGATTAGACATTTGGAACACGTCCCCGCTTGAAACAGCTTAAAACAAAAAACAAAACAAAACCAAGAACTGTCGACAACAAAAACAGGCGAGCCGTCCTCCATCCTAGCTCCAAGTCCTGGCTTTTTCGCTAGTCTGCAGCAACCTGGATAGAAGACTGTCTGCTCTCTGCCTCCTGGTCCCGACAGAGAACGAATTTCCATTCCGCTGCCCTGATTTGCGAAGCAGCGAATTTAAGACCTTAATAGTTGTTCCAAATGAATGTTGCTTTAATCCCGGGGCAGAAACGTAGCTGAGCTGGAGATGTAATTAATAGCACTAATTACTCTGTTCTTGTTCCCTCTCCTCCTCCTGCCCTCGCCCCTGTCCCCCAAGACACCTGGCAGAAGCATCAGGAACGTTCGCCGTTGGCTCCCAGACGTGCCCGGCCAGGGAAGCCGGCCAGGGAGCTCGGAGCCCGCCTGCCTCCCCCGAAGGGTCCTCCAGGGCTGGCACGCCTGGGCATTCCAGGTTAGATTTTTCTGGAACCTGTTTCCGACGATCACAATGACTCAGACAGTTGTAAAGGGGGTACCCCCACATCAATAGAGCCTGACTCTCCTGCAGGGACAGAAAGAGTTCCTCACAGACAGACCCCCAGGGCTCCTGCCACAGACACGCGACGCTCAGGGGCCCCCCAGAGACCCAAAGCTCAGCCTCCATCAGCCGTTCTCCATCTCAGACTAGAGGATTCGTGTGTGTGTGTGTGTGTGTGTGTGTGTGTGTGTGTGTGTGTGTGGTACCAGGGATGGAACCCAGGGGCATTCTACCTCCGAGCTACACCCCCAGCCCTATTTTATTTTTATTTTGAAACAGGGTCTCGCTAGGTTGATGAGAGTCTCACTACTTGCAGAGGCTGTCCTTGAACCTGCAATCCTCCTGTCTCAGCCTCCCAAGTACTGGGATGACAGGCGTGCGCCACCACGCCCGGCTCCGAGTAGAGGATTCAAATGCTGTCTGTATTTAATGAGAGAAAATAAGCTGGTCAGGAGGGCTAACATGATTTAATTGTTCACTGCCTCATTCCCAAATTACTGGAGGTGGGTAAACCTCGCGGGATTAAGACTGGCTCTGAAAGTAGGCTGTATTTTGAGTGCTAACTCTGAGAATTCAGTGGTAGCTTCTTGGAGCACAGTGCGGGGAAGGATTCTGAGAGCACTTTCCGGATCAGCAAGAGTCCCACTGGATCTGTAAATGTTTCGGAGCACCTACCTATGCCAGGCACTGCTGCCGCCACCCGGGACTCAGGCTTTGACCAGGAGAGTGTGACAGTAGGTACCCGAGGCCAGGCCCTGTGGGGACTGAGCACCAGCTAGTGCTGGTGTCTTAGGCTAGATGCAATGGGAAACCAGGCATGCCTGTAATCCGAGTACTTGGGAGTCTGAGACTGGAGGATTGAAGGTTTGAGGTCAGCCTCAGCAACTTAGTGAGGCCCTCAGACACTTAGTGATATCCTGTTTCAAATTTTTAAAAAAGCCGGGCATGGTGGCGCACGCTTGTAATCCTAGTATGTGGGAGGCTGAGACTGGAGGATCCGGGTTCGTGACCAACCTCAGCTACTTAGTGAGGCCCTGTTTCAAAATAAAGAATAAAAATAGGACTGGGGATGTAGCTCAGAGGTAGAATGCCCCTGGGTACCACAAATCCCCAATACCGCAAAAAAAAAAAAAATACTTGGGAGGCTCAGACAGGAGGATTGCAGGTTCTTGGCCAGCCACAGCAACTTAGTGAGACCCTCAGCAACCTAGCAAGACCCTGTTTCAAAATAAAAAAAAAAATAAGGCTGGGGCTGTAGCTCGAAGGTAGAAAGCCCCTGGATTCAATCCCCAGTAGCAAAAAATAAATAAATAAATAAAAAGCAAAAAAGGGCTGGAGGCACAGCTCAGAGGTAGAATGCCCCTGGGTTCCATTCCTGGTACCACAAACCAATGAATGAATGAATGAATGAATGAATGAGTGAATGCCAGGGTACCCATACAAGGACGAGAAGATAGCTGTCTAGGGGACCAGGAATCATAGCACCCTTTTAGAAACCCTATAGGATATAAGAAATTGTTGTAAGATTATGATATTGAACAGGGATATACGTGTAATATTTTTCTATTTAAGACAGCCTTTGTGGTTTCGACCCAGTTCGCTCAGCTTCTAGTCCTGGAAGAATCTAGAAGTATCTGTCAAATTCTGGAGCACAGTCTCTGCCCCTGCACCCTTAGCCCTCCCCGCCAGCACCGTGCCTTTAGGAGTGACATTCAGTCCCGGACAAACGAAATTTCATTCGTTGATGGACAGGCTGGCCACGAAGACGGGGGGAGTCAAGAAAAAAGTGCCACAGGAGGCTCGCGTCTCCTGCCAGGATTTTAGACATTTCCCAAGGAATCCGACGCGGGGCCAGATTGGAGAACATCTGGGGTGGGCCATTTTAAAATGTGAATTTCTCAAAGATGCGTTATTCTATAAGCGATACACATGTGGCTTTTTTTTTTTTTTTTTGGTGGTATAGAAGATTGAACCCAAGGCCATTCTACCTCTGAGATACACCCCCGTCCTATTTTTTATTCTTTATTTGGAAACAGGGTCTCACTAAATGGCGGAGGGCCTCACTAAGTAGCTGAGGCTGGCCACGAACCCGGATCCTCCTCCGGTCTCAGCCTCCCAAGTACTGGGATTACAAGCGTACGACACCACGCCCACCCCACATGTGGCTTTAAAAGTTGAGACAGAAGCCAGCCATGGTGGTGCACGCTTGTAATCCCAGTACTTGGGTGGAGATGCCTCCCAGCACCACCAAAAAAAAGTGTAATTTAAGTTTTGTTTTGTTTTTGTTTATGGTACTGGGGATTGAACTCAGGGGCATTCTACCTCCAAGCTACATCCCCAGCCCTTTTTATTTTTTATTTTGATGCAGGGTCTAGCTAAGTTGCTGAGGGTCTCACTAAGTTGCTAATGCTGTCCTAGAACCTGCGATCCTCCTATCTCAGCCTCTCAAGTACTGGGATTACAGGCGTGCGCCACTGTGCCCAACTCAGAAAGTGTCATTTGGTTGTTTTGTTTGTTTGTAGTACTGGGGATTGGATCCAGGGGCATTCTACCTCCGAGCTACACCCCCACACCTTTTCATTTTTTACTTTGAAACAGGTCTTGCTAAGTTGCTGAGAGTCTCACTAAGTAGCTGAGGCTATCCTCAAACTTGCAATCCTCCTGTCTCAGCCTCCCAAGTACTGGGATTATAGGTGTGTGCCACCACGCCCGGCTCAGAAAGTGTCATTTGGATGTAGATCTCTTCCTGGGAGAGCGATGTGGGGTCTGGTCCTCTCTCACGGTGCTGGGCGGTGGCAACAGACACAGCTCCAAGCGATCAGACCGGGGAACGGGGAACGGCCCTGAGTTCACCCTGGGGAATGTCTCACTCCACCGTGGGCCATTCCATTAGGCTAGGAAGTTAGGCAGGCGTGGCGTATTAAATGTGCTTGCGCCGAGCGTGGTGGCGCACGCTTGTAATCCCGTCGCAAGTGGAGGAGCAGCTGTATTTCTTACTTGCTTTTTGCAGGACGTTTGAGCCCATAGACAAGCACGCAGTGCAGTCCCCCAGTACTCATTGAGAAGGGCGGCCTGGGCAGAGGGGCTGGCAGGACAGATGCTAAGCAAGCAGGATGGGTGATTCAGCCGGGTGTGGTGGCGCACGCTTGTCATCCCAGTACTTGGGAGGCTGAGACCGGAGGATCCGGGTTCGCAGCCAGCCTCAGCTACTTAGTGAGGCCCTCCGCAACTTAGTGAGACCCGGTTTCAAAAGAAAGAATAAAAAATAGGTCTGGGGTGTAGCTTGGAGGTAGAACGCCCCTGGGTTCAATCCCCGGTACCGCAAGAACAAAAAAAAAAAACGTGATTCTACGAAGAAACTGAGTAATGTGCATGGCGGAGCAGCGGGGAGGGTTACAAACCAGATGCGGGAGGAGTCGGCCGTGGATGGGGGTGTGTGTCCATGTGTGCGTGTGTGAGGCGTGTGCGTGTGTGAGGCGTGTGCCTGTGGGCGTGTGTGTCTCCAAGTGCACAGGGGTGTGGCACGCATAGAAGATGCTTTCCTCCAGGTCGCGGTTCATGTCACCGAGCTCAGAGGGGGCATGAGGGCAGAGGCGAGGGCCGCGGGGCCATTAGGTCCCCTGTGCCACATGAAGGGGCCTGGGCCGTCTCGGTGCAGGGAGGAGTGACACAGCGCCACGCGGGGCCTGCGTGTGGCGGCTTGAGCTTGGCCTTGGACCGGAGGGTGTAATGTAGCGGAACGGAATGAGTGGAGATGCCTCCCGGCTCCGGCCTGTGCAGCCGGGCGAGTCAGGGCCGCTTCCCGAGACAGGAAGAGCCGGGAAATGGCGGGGAGCAGGTGGGAGCCCCAGCTTGCCTCTTGGCTCCGGAAATCTGAGATGCCCGTGGCCTCCCAGAGGGGGATCAGGTCCGCGGTGGGTGCGCGGGACGAGCTGGGTCCTGTGGGCTGGAATCCTGTTCTCCACCTCGGGCAGGCTGTCTTTTCCTGGCGCTGAGGACCCAGCCCCAGCCTGGCCACCCGGGCCCAGGCCAGAGACAGCACCGCCGGCCGGGTACGTGAGCGGGGCCACTATCCCAGCTCGCCCCCCGGCGTCGACGCCCATCAGCAGGGTGCCCCTCGGGGACCCAGCCCCGGAAGAACCCAAGGTTAGACACAAGAACCCAAGGTTAGACGCAGAGCCGCGTGGGGCTGGGGTACTTGTGAGGGTGGCTTCCCTGCACCAAGGCCCCGGGACACGGGGTCACCTCCCAAGGTGGAGGAGGGGAGGCTGGGACTCAGCTGGCTCCTGTCACCCTTTTCTTTTTCTTTTTTTTTTTTGCGGTACCGGGGATTGAACCCAGGGGCATTCTACCTCTGAGCTACACCCCCAGCCCTATTTTTTATTCTTTATTTTGAAACAGGGTCTCACTAAGTTGTGGAGGGCCTCACTAAGTAGCTGAGGCTGGCCATGAACCCAGATCCTCCGGTCTCAGCCTCCCAAGTACTGGGATTACAAGCATGCGCCACCATGCCTGGTTCTGTCACCCTTATCTCAGAAAATAAGGACACATTCTTCCAGGCACAGGCCTGAAATTCCTGAACTTTAGAGGCTGAGACAGGAGGATGGCAGGTTGGTGACCAGCCTCAGCAACTTAAGTGAGACCCTCAGCAACTTAGGGAGACCATGTTTTCAAAATAAAAAGGGCTGGGGGTGTAGCTCAGAGTTAGAATGGCCCTGGGTTCAGTCCCCAGTACCAAAAAAAAAAAGAAGAAGAAGAAGGAGACACATTCTATCATTAAAATAACTCCCACTGGCCCTGGCGGGTGGGTGCTGACCCTAAAAACCAATGCTGAGGATTTCCCGTGTCGCCCTGACCCCCTGCAGGCCCAGTTAATCCTCACAGCAACCAGGAGAGGGGCCAGCAACTGTCCCCATTGTGCAGACAAGGAGACTGAGGCTCCGCAAAGTAGTAGTTGAACAGCCGTGTGGTGTAGACAGGGATTGAAGCCAGGTCGCTGGCTAAATGTCATTGCTAAAAGTCCCAACTGCCTGTCCGTGGAGGTGTTACCATGACACCCATTTTACAGAAGGGAAACTGAGGCTGAAAGAGAAGAGGTGCTTTACTCTGAGTCACTCTGCTGGTGAGAGCAGCACCGGGACTTGAACCCGGGCCTGGGGGAAGCCCTGAACGCTCCCTCTAATGTGACGCGCCACCTGCTCGGGGCCACCGCCGCTGCCTGGCATGACAGTCTCCGCCCAGGCCACACTTCCAGTGCCCACCAGGGCAGCGGTGGGACTCGCTCCTCAGGACCCCGCCGGCGGCTTCCTAAGTTTCTCAGACCAGCCCAGAGCTCACGGTGGACATTAGCACCGGAGCCCCGCCGCTGGCCGCACAGCAGACTGCGGCCGCCGGGCCCTGGGGCAGCTCGTCCCTCTGAGCGTGCGCTGGACGTGGCACACAACTCCGGGCACAGGGAGCCCTGGGGGATTAGATCGCACGCGGATTTACACACCCATCCCTAGAGCTCGCAAGAGCACGGGGCGGGGGTCAGGCTGCTGAATTCCAATCCCGGCTCTGCTGCTTTCTGGCTGTGAGACCTTGAGCTTGGCCGCTCTTAACCCCTCCGTGCCTCAGTTTCCCCGTCCCATAGGGTTGTTGTAAGAAGCAAGAGTGCTTAGAGCTGTACCTGGCATACAGCATACACTCACTCACGGCATGCTGAGTACTAGTATTGTTAATGCTATCTGAAATAGGCTTTTCTGGAAATGGACTAATAGTAATATTTTCTGCGTTATGAACCCCACGGTCTCTGCTGCTGTTGTATGGGGGGATCACAGCCAGTATGTCACGGAACGGACATGGTTGCGTTCCATTTAAACATCCTGTCACCGGTGAGAAAAATTCTTTTATTTTTATTTTTCCTTTTTTGGGGGGAGGGGGACTGGGGATTGAACTCAGGGGCATTCTACCTCCCAAGTTATACCACTAGCCTTTTTAAAAACTTTTTTGAAACAGGGTCTCTAAATTGCTGAGGCTGGCCTCGAATCTGCGCCCCTCCTATCTCAACCTCCCAAGTTCTGGGATTACTGACAAAGTGCCCCTGAGCCCAGCTGAGAAAATCCTTTTATTTCCAGGAAGATCTGACCCTTTGGGTTGCCAATTGCCATTTTCCCTAAATTACTGGGGGAATCCAGTCATGGTGGGATAGGAAGACAGTCAGAGAAAAAGCAGAACCAAGAGAGAAATCAAAACCTGCCAATAGGGTTTGAACTGCTGGATCCAGCCAGACCTGCACTAAGCTCTCCCTGCACTAAGCTCTCCCTGCACTATTCAGCTATGTGAACAACGGTTGTCCTTTTTTGCACTTAAGCTATTTTATAAGTGCTGCAGACAGGGTTCCTGGGTTCTTAGGGGCTTCTTATTGGGCCAGGATGTGAGGCTACCCACTGTTTTATTAGGAAAACATGCTGAGCTGGGCGTGGTGTCACACGCTTGTCATCCCAGGACTTGGGAGGCTGAGACAGGGGGATCACAGGTTCGTGGCCAGCCTCAGCTACTTAGTGAGGCCCTCTGCAACTTAGTGAGACCCTGTTTCAAAATAAAGAATAGAAAATAGGGCTGGGGGTGTAGCCCGGAGGTAGAATGCCCCTGGGTTTAATCCCCAGTACCACAAAAAAAAAAAATGTGCTGGCTGGCTCGGTGGGGAGGAGGCGCATTCTTCTGCCACCCTAAGGAAAGAGACGCGGGAAGGACACGCAGGACCACGGAAGGTGGCCTCGGTGGGACAGTGGCCTCCAGGCAACGGTCAACAAGGCGAGACTCGCGGGTTTGTGGAGTGGACACACGCTCCCGGCCACCTGTCTCTACCAAGGTCAGCGTGTTTATGCTAACGGGGAGTCGGGGCCGGGTGCAGAGAGCACGGGCCCTGAAATCCACACAGCCCTGGTACTGCTGCCTGGTACTCTCTGTGCAACCTTGGGCAAAGAAATCCACGTCTTTGAGCCTCACTGTTCTTGTCTATAAAATGGGGCTACAGGTGGCACCCACCTCGTGTGGATGTGGATGGGAGGGCTAATCCGGCAGAGACCAGAGCCGGCCGTGGAATCAGCCGTCGGCACCGCTTCCGGGCTCTGTGTGCAGTGACGTCACAGCGGGCTGGGACTTGACCGAGGTGGGAGGACGTACATCACGCACAGGCCACATGTCACAGATTTTCCTGTTCCCTGAGGGCTGCTTGTTAGCCACCCACCAGCACGCCCCGGCTAAAGGACAAGATGTATTTAAGTCGCCCAGTGCTTGGGGTGGCGGTCACTAATGACTGTTACCGTAAGTGTATCGCTACAGCATCATACACGGGGGTTCGGGATCGGGCCTTCCGTGCCCTCACTCTGCGTGATTTATGTTAACTGCGTGCAAGCCTTCCTGCCGACCCTCTGGTCCCCGGCTCCTCTTTGGATAGCTGAAATGATCAGTTAGCTGATGGATGATAGTTAGCATCTGGATAGATGAAGTTAGCTGATAGTTAGCATCTGGATAGATGAAGCATTAGAGATGGTAATACCCACAATTAACATTGATTGGACAGGGACTAAATGCCAGGCACTGGAAAAGCCCTTCTTATATGTTCTTATTTATTTCTCCTAATAACACTACGAGGTCAAAGCTGTTGTGAATCTCATTATACAGAGACAGACGGGGGCCCAGAGAAGTTAAGCGATCGACCCTGGGTCGCACAGCCATCGATGGGGAGGCCAGGCTTCGAACCTCTGCATTTTGACCCTAGAGTTTGCGCTCTCGTTGGATGGATCCAGGGAGGTTAAACGTGGAGGGAGCAGGTGCTCAGGCCCTGGCGGTACGAACCCCGTCCCGTGGGAGTCTTTGGGGAGGACGACGGGCCAAGCCCAGAAGAGGTGGCGTCTGCGTGGTGGACGCCGCGTGGGTCTGGTTTTCTGGCCGCGTGCGGCCGCGTTTTGATGGGGGGCAGCTCTGTTGGAAGGGATCCTTGGCCGCTCGCCCGTTGGCCGCGGGCTCTTGGCTGCCGTGCGGAGCGCCGTTTGGAGGTGCTGGGAATTATTCGCAGCCTTGCCGGGGTAGCTTAGAGCACAGCATGGTGGAGCCGGCGGGGGCTCTGCCCGTGTCCCGGACAGGCTGGCAGCGCCCAGGGGAGCAGCACTGTCACCAGGCAGCCACACTGGGCTCATTCGCTCTGCTCCCTGCCTCTGCCTGTTTCTGTTGCTCGCTGTCCCTCCATCTCTCTTTCTGCCAGGACTTACGGAGCCAGTAAGATGACAGGTGGATTGGCAGCGCGGGGGGCAACGTCTCCTGTCCCTCCCGGGGGCCTTTGCTCCCTCGACTGCACTAAAACTTGGGGCTTTGCTTCCACTCTTCCCACAATAGAAAGTGCAGACTCCTTGATTCTATGTGAAAACCTCTTGTGATACAACCTCTGGCTCTCGTCTCCCTCGGTAAACAATGAAGGACCGGTTCATACTCAGCCTTTGCTTCTCTGCGGGGCCTGGCGCAGCGCCCACTCCAGCGTGTGGCTGGGCTGGCAAGGCGAGGGGGCGGCGCCCCTCCGTGGTGAGGGGCCTGACACCTCACTTTGTGCGGCCACCGCTGTTGCTGTCTCTTGAGGCAGATCTCCCTCCCGGGTGCCAAGCAGGCGCCGTGCAAGGCTCTGAGTTTTTTTTCTACTCCTATCTCATCTAATCCTCAGGACGACCCTAGTAGGTGGGCTCTATTTCCCATTTTACAGGGGAGGAAACTGAGGCACGGGGGGATTACATTACGCACCCAAGATCACCCAGCTGGGACCTGGCGGTGGTGAGACAGTCCGGAGCCCAGGCTGACTCGGGTCAGGTTTTCCTTAGGCCACTCTGTGACAGTTCAGTGCCGTCCCCCGTCCCCACCACCTTCCTGTGGCCTGGTCTGACGGCCCTGGTTCCCGCCGGCTCTGCGGGGTCCACACGCATTTGATGAATCGGCCCTGGCAACTCCTGCCCGGCCTGTCACACCAATAAAGGCAGAGCCGGGAGAACTGGGGTGCAGAAGGTGTGACAGCCCCCTTTCTCTGCCTGTCAGTTCTCCCCTGCAGATTCCAGGATTTCTTGGGTGTTTAGGAGGAGCGCGGAGTTTTCCGCAAGGGGTCTGGGAGGCGGGGTCTCTAGAAACAGGAAAGGTGCTCCGAGTGGGTCCCTTCCAAGGGGGACCTCCCTGCAAGCTGAAATCTCATCCGCGTGGCCCTGAGTGGCCCGCCGGCCGCGATCGCCGGGGACTGAGGGCCACAAGGTGCCCGGGCCTCACTCCGTATCAGACCGCCATTGGGGACCTGGGTAGCGGGGTGTCGCCACGCGTTAGCAGTCTCCGTAGACCGTGTCACACTCGGACTGGATCGTATTCACAGTTGCTCCTGCTGATGTGATATGAAAGTTGCTAATCCGAGGAGACGCTTGCATTGTATTAGGGAAAACAAATTTTAATGTGGGTTGATGGAGGTGACTAATAAGAAGCTCTGGTTGCTAATGGGACGTGATGGATGGGTGGGGGGTCTGGGTCGGTGCTTTGCGCTCTTCCAGAAGCCTCGGCAGGGTCGGGGTGCAAAATGGTGGAGCTCCTTGGTACAGCCACTCAGAGAGCTAAGGGCAATATCTTGTCCACCACCCCTCCCCCGGTATCACCACCACAGCCACCCCTCACCCCTGCACTGGGTTGAATCATGTCTCCCCAAGAGTCACGTCCACCCAGAACCTGGGGCCCTTGTTTTGAAATAGAGTCTGCAGATGTGAAGATGAGTTAAGGCGGGATCATGCGGGATTAGCTAGGCCCTCAATCCAAAGACCAGTATCCTTGTAAAATGGAGGTGTAAAGCCGGGCGTGGTAGCACATGCCTGTAAACCAGTACTTGGGAGGCCAAGACAGGAGGATTGCAGATTCAAGGCCAACTTCTGCGATTTAGCAAGACCCTCAGCAATTTACCAAGACTGTTTCAAAATAATAATAAAAAAGCCGGGCATGGTGGCACATGCTTGTAATCCCAGTACTTGGGAGGCTGAGACAGGAGGATCATGGGTTTGCGGCCAGCCTCAGCTACTTAGTGAGGCCCTCTGCAACTTAGTGAGACCCTGTTTCAAAATAAAGAATAAAAAAATGGTGCTGGGGGTGTAGCTCGGAGGTAGAATGCCCCTGGGTTCAATCCCCAGTACTGCAAAATAAATAAATAAAATAAAGAATAAAAAATAGGGCTGGGGGTGAAGCTCGGAGGTAGAATGCCCCTGGG
>PVJS01005685.1:10340-21153 GCA_004027185.1 Glis glis | reverse complement strand
AATCCCCAGTATCGCAAAATAAATAAATAAAATAAAGAATAAAAAATAGGGCTGGGGGTGAAGCTCGGAGGTAGAATGCCCCTGGGTTCAATCCCCAGTACCGCAAAAAAAAATGATAATAATAATAAAATAGAGCTGGGGGTGTAGCTCAGAGGTAGAATGCCCCTGGTTTGATCCCCCCAGATGAACAAAAGAGAGAGAGAGAGCTGTGAAGACACATGGGGACAGTTACACGACAACAGAGGCTGAGATGACAGAGACCAGGGCCACCAGCAGCTGGCGCCGGCAGACACGTCCTCCCTGTAGCTCCTCGGAGCAGGCGTGGCCCTGCCGCACACCTCTGGAGCCTGGCCTTCCAGCCCCCAGAACCTCGGGGGAATCATTTGCTATTTTAGCAACCTCCGATTTGTGACAGTCGGTTACAACAGCCCCAGGAAATCTACGTCCCCCCTTCCCACCACACCCCGGAAGATCAGGGCGGGACCGGGGCCTGAGCCCCTCACAGCCAGGGATGTGTTCTGTTCCCCCGGCCCACGGGGAAGCCCTCCTCCACTCGCTCTGTTCTTTGTGGGAAGGGAAGCCGCTCTTGTCACGGGGCGGGTGGCATATGGGCTCCACAGCCTGCTTCGCGTCACGTTAATATGTGATTAAAGGGGTCTTAAAATGCCCATTAGTCCCCCTCTGGT
Source organism: Glis glis (assembly GCA_004027185.1). NCBI lineage: Eukaryota > Metazoa > Chordata > Mammalia > Rodentia > Gliridae > Glis > Glis glis. Next base: position 20,467 of record PVJS01005685.1, on the reverse strand, counting down.
ATCTAATAGCGCTTTTGGATTTAGAGCAGAATATTATTTACTCATTAGCTGATAATAGGCCCTGAGCATGCGCCGTATGTATCGGGACAATTACACACAGAGACGCCGTGCCGCTGATGTGGCCAGACGCGGTGGTCCAGCGGGCAGGGGTGGCCCGGGGTGACCTACAGCAAGGTCACCTCCGGGAAGCGAAGTCTAGGTACAGATGGAACCCCTCGGGTGCCCCAAGGGAAGGAGTCCGGAGAGGATTTTGAGGTGACTGCTTCTGAGAACGGGGAGACAGCCGGCATCAGCCTGCGTCTCCCACGGCGAGAGTATGAATGGGTGACATGATGCCGCTGCAGGACCCCGGCGCGGTCACTGCCCCAGACACATGGAGTCAGTGGCTGGACTCAAACCAGCTCCGCTAACAACAAAACCCAGGTTCTCTGCAACACCACCCTGCAGAAACTTCTCGATGATTCCAGTCTTCCCTTTCTCCCATGCAAAGAGGAATTTTTGGCCAGGCACGGTGGTGCATGCTTGTAATCCCAATACTTGGGAGGCTGAGACAGGAGGATCGCAGGTTCAAGGCCAGCCTCAGCTACTTAGTGAGGCCTTCTGCAACTTAGTGAGACCCTGTTTCAAAATAAAGAATAAAAAATAAGCCGGGCGTGGTGGCACACGTTTGTAATCCCAGTACTTGGGAGGCAGAGACCGTACGATCCGGGTTCGCGGCCAGCCTCAGCTACTTAGTGAGGCCCTTCGCAACTTCGTGAGACCCGGTTTCAAAATAAAGGATAAAAAATAGGGCCGGGGGTGTAGCTCGGAGGTAGAATGCCCCTGGGTTCAATCCCCGGTACTGCAAAAAAAAAAAAGAATAAAAAATAGGGCTGGGGGTGTAGCTCGGAGGTAGAATGCCCCTAGGTCCAATCCCTAGTACAACAGATAAATAAATAAATAAATAAATAAATAAATAAATAAATAAATAAAAGACAAGTTGGGGCGGCTCCTCGTAGGGCAGACAGGATGCGGAGCGTGGAGAGATCTCAACTTTGACCTTCACCCGTGCCTTGACCTTGTCGAGCCCGACCTTAGACCATCGGTCTGCAGCGATTTAGCAAGAGGACACGGAAACTTCTTACGGACGCCACTCCTCGGCTTGGGACGAGGGACATCCCATAGAGTCACTGTCAACTGAGACTCTTGTAAGTCGAAAAGGCATTCGCGGCGACTCACCTGCCAGGCCCTTGCTCAGCGACACGGCGCGCTCTAGAGCCTGGGCTGTTTCCCGTCATGATAGCTGGGCCCGCATCCCTGCCCTATGCAGGTGACCCGGGGGCTTGTGGGGCAGGACCGCTGGTTTCTCAGGACACACTCAGGGCGGGGGGTGGGGAAACAGTTGTTCCAGCCCGGTGTCACAGTGACACCAAGGAGCCCCCGTTGTTCCTGCCTGAGCTGAGAACAGGGCTCCTGGTATAAAACACCACGAGGCCCTTTTCTGCCACCCTGGGAAGGATCCGGGGAGAAGGCAGACTTGGCCAAGGTGTCCTCGTGTCACCCCCGACCCCCCGAGAGGCAGGTCCTGTTCCTTAGCCGGGCCCGATGACTCAACCGCTTCCCAAGTAGCGCGGGGCAGATACGTGAGCCCGTGAGCGCGCACGCGTGTGTGTGTTTTAATAAAGCTCACCAGGAGCCAGATATCAATTTCTGTCAGAGAGACGCAGAGCATGTGAACCAGAACTAAATAAAAATAAACATTAAACAATTATTGGAATTTAGGTTTATTTTAAAAATCAGCAGGGTTGAGGGAACAAGCCACTCATTAGCGAGGCTCAACTATCGGGCCTTTTAACAACCCGCTGTTTCTTGGCTACGAGGGAGGCTTGGGCCGTGCACGCCGCGGAAAGGCTGGGTCCTATTGATTAAAGATGATGCAGTAACAGGCCAATTACAGCGTCCTGGCGGCTCGCGGCACTGGCCGACGCCGGCTCCCCGTTTGTGTGGGTGGAGATGGCTTTGTTTGGGGGGCTCAGGGAGGGGGCTCGGTGTCCCCGTCCTGGGCAAAAGCTTTCCACCTGCCATGGTCCCCGCGGTGGGGCGGAGGCTCCGGACCCCACGCTGCCCTTGATTCTTGCATTCTCTTCCTCCCCGTCCCCTCCACGGACATCCGTGGTTGCACAAGGAGCCTGTGTCTCGTCAGCCAAATCAATGCAAATAACCGGTGAGCGTTTCTTGACTTTTCAGTAATAATTGATCTTCCCAGAACTGATATCGTTTGGAAAAAAAAAAAAAAAAAAAAAAAAAAACCTCGGTATGGAGAGCCCGGCCAGCCAGATGTCGGAGTTAAGAGAATATAATTGCTCCGGATTATAGGAAAAGAAACGATTTCCCTTCCAGCTTCGACTCCGAGAACAGCCCAGCAAACTGCCAGCGAGTGCTAAGGAGCAGCCACTAAACTCAGGGCTTAGCGCGGTCCCAACTCCAATCAGGAAGATGGGGCAGCTGCAGGTCCAGAACCTTCCAAGCCCCCGGGCAGATTCCCTGCCTGCAATTTTTTGGTGTCCAGCTTTTTATCTGGAAGCGGTCTGCACAGCCAGGCACTGTTGGGGGAGGAGGAGAGAAGGTTCGCGGTTTTTCTAGAGCCGTGGTTAAGCTTAACCACTGAGCTCTTTGTCCAGTGTGTGGGGACCTCTCTGCTAGTTTCTTCGTCTTTCTTCCTTCTTCTCCTTTTCTCCTTCTCCTTCTTCTTGCGACTATTGTGATTCTGACTTGACCAAGATGATACTTAGGAAGTCAGATGGAAGCCGGGCGTGGTGGCGCACGCCTGTAATCCCAGTACTTGGGAAGCTGAGAGAGGAGGATCACAGGTTCGAGGCCAGCCTCAGCAATTTAGCAAGACCCTCAGCAACTTAGCAAGACCTGGTTTCCAAATACAAAATTTAAAAAGGGTTAGGCTGTAACCCCAGTACCTGGGAGACTGAGATAAGAGGATCACAGGTTTGTGGCTAGCCTCAGTAACCTCGTGAGGTCCTCTGCAATTTAGTGAGACCCTGTTTCAAAATAAATAAAATAAGGCTGGGGGTGTAGTTCAGAGGTATAATGCCTCTAAGTTCAATCCCTAATACCACCAAAAAGGGGGGGCTAGGGTTGTAGCTCAGAGGTAGAATGTCCCTAGGTTCAATCCCTTATACCACACACACACACACACACACACACACACACACACATACACACACACACACACACACACACACACACACAGTCAGATGGCGATGGGGTGGGGCAGGGACAGTCTGTGGGTTGGAGGATGGAGAACAGGATGCCAGGTACTTCCTTTACGGACACCTGTCATTCTCCATCCCTTCCCTCGTCCCCCACGTCATTCCTGGGCACCTCCTCTCTGCCAGGCATGATTAGGCACTCACAGGGGGCCCTGGCTTCCCTGGAGCTCCTGGTCTGGCTGTGAAGAGTCACAGCCGTGAATCCACCGATTACCACATCACAGTTGTCGTTGTGCAATGGGGAGGGCGGTAGGAAGCTGGCCTCGCCCTGGGACGCTGGTCTTGTGGAGCCCATCCAAGCGGAAACTTTTTTTTTTTCTTTGTGGCACTGGGGATGGAACCCAGGGGCATTCTACCTCTGAGCTACACCCCCAGCCCTATTTTTTATTCTTTATTTTGAAACAGGGTCTCACTAAGTTGCGGAGGCCTCACTAAGTAGCTGAGACTGGCCGTGAACCCAGATTCTCCAGTCTCAGCCTCCCAAATACTGGGATTACAAGCGTGCACCACCACGCCTGGCTCCAAGCGAAAGCTTGACTGGAGGGTAGGACTGAGCAAGGCCCTGCGTTAGAATCACCTGGGGGTTTCCTTGAAAAGATTGCCTGGCCACCCCCAGAGTCTCCTATTCAATGTGTAGGAAACTGGTTTGAGAATTTGCATCTCTAAGAAGATCTCAGCCCTAGCTGGGCAGGTGAGGTGGTGCATGCACGCCTGTAATCCCAGTACTTGGGAGGCTGAGACAGGAGGATTGCAGGTTCGAGACCAACCTCAGTCTTATTAGCAAGACTCAACAACTTAGTAAGACCCTATTTCCAAACAAAACATATAGCCAGGCATGGTGGTGCACGCTTGTAATCCCAGTACTTGGGAGGCTGAAACAGGAGGATCGCAGGTTCGCGGCCAGCCTCAGCTACTTAGTGAGGCCCTCCGCAACTTAGTGAGACCCTGTTTCAAAATAAAGAATAAAAAAATGGTGCTGGGGGTGTAGCCCGGAGATAGAATGCCCCTGGGTGCAATCCCCAGTACCGCAAAAAAAGAAAAAAAAGTCTGGGGTGTAGCGCGGAGGTAGACTGCCCCTGGACTCAATCCCCAGTACCACCACCAAAAAAAAAAAAAAAAATTCTCAGGCACTGGTCCACGGACCATACTTTGAGGACCACTGAAGTGGGCGAAGGAGTGGAAGGAGAGGGCACCCAGGTGACCAGGAGTGTGCGTGCAGAGGCCCTGGGGCTGATAGGAGCTTAGTGGCTTCCAGCAACAATGGAATGGCAGAATGGTGGGAGCAACGTGAAGGGATGGGGTGCGCTGGAGAAGGACCGCACAGGCCGGCTGAGCTGGCGAGTTCCCATTTGATCTGAAATGCAGTGGGGGTGCGGGTCTGGGGAAGCCTTCAACAGGGACGTGCCGGCATCCCGATTGCGTGGAGCCAGGGAGCCTGCAGGAAGGCCCCTGAAGACATCCAGACACGCGTCCTCCGTGACTGGACAGGCTGGTGGCAGAGGGCGTGGGAGGCAGGGGAGGAGTCTAAGCAAGTCCAGGCCCCCACTTCCCACCATTGGTGGCTCCATCCTTCAATCCCAAAACCCAGAGAGCGTCATGTTGTCATGTTGGTAGGGGCATCGGCTCCTAAGTAGCTCAGGGCTACGTGTCATGGCTGGAGTCCCGGAGCCCACTGCAGCCCCTACCGGCTACACCATACCTTCTCAAAGCACTTGCCAAGCCAGGCATGGTGGTGCACACCTGTAATCCCAGTACTTGGGAGGCTGAGACAGGAGGATCACAGGTTCGAGGCCAGCCTCAGCTACTTAGCAAGACTCTCATCAACCTAGCGAGACCCTGTTTCAAAACTAACTAAATAAAAAGGGATGGGGGTGTAGCTCGGAAGTAGAATGGCTCTGGGTTCAAGCTCTAGTACCACAAAAAAAAAAGGAAGAAAAAAACCAAAACACTTGCCCGCTTACCGCGCAGGGTCCCATCTGTGACCTCGTTCAATTTTTCTAGGTAACCTGGGGGCAAGGTGGTATGGTGTCCCTTTCGCAGGTGTGGAAACCCGAGGTTCTTTCCCCAGCTCACCCAGCCAGGCTGCAGGAAACGCAGGACCCCCGTCCTGACTGGGGGAGCCCCTCCGCCGCACAAAGTGGAGATTCGTTGCCCCTCCCCAGAGACCTCAGACAGCAACCAGGTATCTCTTAGTGGTACCAGCTGCCACCCTGGAATGGTGGCCCGTCCACCGGACACATGAGATGTTGAAGACATCGCCACAGGGGGAAGTCAACACGGGCACAGAGCTGCAATTCTTTGGTTCAACCTAAATCAACGTATAGGGGGGCGGGGGGTGGCATTTCTAGAAAATTCTGCGGCAGCATGAGGGAGAGGGGTGCCAGGCAGTCTTGACCCTCTCTGGGAGCTGCTTCCCCCCCACACGCGGAGGCTGACGAGGGGCCGTACAGGGATGCGGCATCTTAGAATAAGTCTATAATGCAATCAATTTTGTATATCCCTGGTGAAGCAGCAACATTTATTTAACGTCTTTTATAGAGCAGCTGAGTTTTATCACAAATCACATTGCATTTCTATTCATCTGGGACTCCTTGAAGGCTAAAATGCTCTTACTTTACTCCGAGGAAATTTACCAATTCCTCAATAAAGACCATTTGCCTCTGTATGTAAAATTGACACATTTATTGAATATTAAACATTTAAGGGGTTTTCTCCCCCCCTCAGCTCCCCGCACCCAGTCACCCACACTTTCTCACACTTTACCAGGAAGTCTCGGAGTCGTGAAAAATGCGCATTTATGTGCAGAAACGGCCTGGCGGGTGGTAAAGTCGGGGTTTACGTATCAGTGGGAAATGGCCGCGTGACGTCACCAATTGATGGAGCGACCCCAGCGCTCCGCTCCGAGTGGCCTCTGTCCTCTGTTTGCGTTTCCTGTCTCTCTGTGGTGGCCTCCGTCACAGGGAGACACTCCTTGGGTCCGCGATGAAAGTTTTTTTGTCCACACTTGTAACGTTTGCAGAAGGCGGGGACTGCCGCCCCTACGGTAAATGGCGCTAATTAGCACGAGGCCTGTTAATAAAGCGAGCTTTCTTTTATCCGTGTTTCTCAATGGTCGGGGACACCAAGTAAAATGTGGGCCCAGGACAATGTCTTTTCACCGCCATTTGCAGTCGTTTTGTTTTTAAACAAACAAAACCAAAAAGCAACGGACGGGCAGCGTCTTGAGCCTGTTGTTGTGCTCTTAACACGAGGGCTCAACTGTTCGACTTGGGTCTCCAGCGTGGAGTCTAGATTTCCTGTGATCATCGGTCAAAGCCATGGCGGGCGGCAGCAGTGAGCCATTTACCCCAGGTTTAATTTTCAATTAAAAATGTGACTGGGATGTGACAGGGTGTGGTGGTGCACGCCTGTAATCCCCGGACTTGGGAGGCTAAGAAAGGAGGATTGTGGGTTCGAGGCCAGCCTCAGCAACTTAGTGAGACCCTGTTTCAAAATAAAAAATGAAATGGACTGGGGGTGCATCTCAGAGATAGAATGCCCCTGGGTTCAATCCCCAGTACCATGAAAGAGAAAGAAAGAAAGAGAGAGAAAAAGAAAGGGAAAGAAAGAAAAGAAGGAAGGAAGGGAGGGAGGGAGGGAAGGAAGGAAGGAAGGAAGGAAGGAAGGAAGGAAGGAAGGGAAAGAAGGAAGAGGGAGACATGGGGGCCGTGCTTTAAGAGGCCAGGGCCAGGGAGACTCGATTGAATTTGAAGAGATCTTATGAGCTTTGGAATTGGACAGACTTGGGTTCGAATCCCGACTTTCGGGTTCAAATCTTAACTTTCGTACACACCAGATTTGTGACCTCGGGAGAGAGTGGTTTTGCCTCTTTGGGCCTCAGTGTCCGGCCCTAAGAAGTAAGGACAACCACAGTGCCCTTGTCCTAGAGCTTTTGATGGGATTGAACGAGATGATCCATTTAAGGAAGTTTCTAGAAGGAACCTCAAATGTCATTGCTGTCGTCCTAGGGACTTGATTTAGAGTCAGGTTAGGATGGGAAAAGAAAGGTCATTGCGTCCAGGCCCCTGTTTCAGGCTGGAGTTTCCTGTCCACAGAAATCGGTTGACCATTTTGTGCTAGGACGGCTTTGGGGACAGGAACTTGCTTCTGGCCACCAGAGCAGTGTTGGCCTGAGACCTGCTTGCGGCCACTTCCTTTGAGCTCCTCTTCCTGTCTGGGCTCCAGGGTCGCCGCCCGCGGCTCTCTGGGATCTGGGCTCAGCCTCGTGTACTGTTGACCGTCTAGGCCAGGTGATTCTTTTTTTTTTTTTTTTGGTGGTACCAGGGATTAAACCCAGGGGCATTCTACCTCCAACCTACACCCCCAGCCCTATTTTTTATTCTTTATTTTGAAACAGGGTCTCACTAAGTTGCGGAGGACCTCACTAAGTAGCTGAGGCTGGCCGCGAACCCGGATCCTCTGGTCTCAGCCTCCCAAGTACTGGGATGATAAGCGTGCGCCACCACGCCCGGCGCCGGGCGATTCTTTGCGGTGGGGTGTCCTGTGCCCTGTACAATGTTCAGCAACATCTCTGGCCTCTGCCTGCTCTAAGCCGGCAGCGCTCCCCAGCTGTGATCATCAGAAGTATCTCTAGGGGGCTGGGGCGCAGCTTGGCGGCAGGGCGCTTGCCCAGCTAGGTGAGTGGGAGGCCCTGGGCTGCACCCCAACACTGCAAAAAAAAGTCTCTAGACTTTGCCAAATGTCCAAGGGTAGGCAGTCACCCCGATTTAGAACCACTGTTCTAGAGTTGGGGTCTTCCCCATGCTGGCCGACTCCAGCCAGATACCTTCCATGTCTCCCTTCTGTCCCAAGGGCTTAGGCTTGCAATATGGTGGACCCAACACAAGGTTCTGGGCCCTGACAGCCCAGAAGAAACGTCACGAGAAACCAAGTCAAATGGCCCCGTTCTTTTTCTTTCTTTCTTTCTGGGTTTTTTTTTTTTTTTTTTTTTTTTGCGGTACTGGGGATTGAATCCAGGGACATTCTACCTCTGAGCTATACCCCAGCCCTATTTTATTTTTTTTATTTTGAAACAGGGTCTCACTAAGTCGCGGAGGGCCCAAGTAGCTGAGGCTGGCCACGAACCTGCGATCCTCCTGTCTCTGCCTCCCAAGTACAGGGATTACAGGTGTGCGCCACCACATCCAGCTGGGAATGATAACTTCTGAGTGGGCCTCGAAGCTTCCATCTGAACGGACAGAGCTGACTTTTCCCAGAGAGGAAGGTCACAGTCGCGGGAGGCTCTGGCTGGGGCCGCCCCAGGTCTGGGTTAGCTGGCTTTGCCACTGGCTAAGACCATATCTCCTAGAGACCATCCTCTCTGAACCTCTCTGTTTCGTCTTCCCTATAATGGGATAGAATAGTAACAGCTCAAACCGTTGTTGCCACAATTAAAAGAATCCCTCTGTGGGACCTCATGCATATGTGCTATTTTTGTGCATCAGTTAAAATGAATGAATGAATCAATCAATCAATGAATGAATGAATACACTAAAAAACCAAAGCATTGCCAAGCATGGTGGCACACGCCTGTAATCCTAGTACCTCGGAGGCTGAGACAGGAGGATCGCAGGTTCGAGGCCAGCCTCAGCAATTTAGCGAGACCCTCTGCAACTTAGTGAGACCCTATTTCCAAATAAAAAATAAAATAGGGTTGAGGGTGTAGCTCGGAGCTAGAATGCCCCTGGGTTCCATCCCCAGTGCCACAAATAAAAAAAAAAAAAGAAAGCGTCGTTCCATGCTAAGTGCCTAGCATATAGTAAGCATAGAGTAAATTATAGCTATTTTTGTTATTATTATTACTTGCAAATAAGAAATGTGTATCCAAAGAATGAGCGTCATTCACCCAAGGTCACCCAGCAGGTCAGTGTGACAACCTCAAGCTCCAGCATCATTTCCCAGAAACCCCGGGGTTTTCTGCAAAGCTCTGTCTGTGCACACGGAGGAGGGGTTCCAGTACTCTCCATTTTACGTGGTCCTCACCCCATTAACAGCCCTCGGTTGTGTCGGAATCTCCTCTTTTCGCTTTCATTTTAAAAACCAGCCGGTGTAATAAATCTCTCCCTGAACGCTCAGCAGCACATCCTGCCGGAGCGTGTGATAAATCTAGTAGACGGTGGCCTCTCTGGATGAGTGACCCTGGGACATATCTGTATTTTGGGCAGACAGCCCCGTGGTCTGGCAGGATTGCAACTCGCTCTCAGCCCTCTGCCTAGGTTCATCCGGGGACCACGGCTTCCCGGGCTCCAAGAGGGTGGGCGTGTGACCCGCTCCTCTGCTCTTACTCTTCCTCCCTCCCTCCTTCCCTCCTCTGCCCCTTCCTTCCTCCCTCCCTCTCTTCTTCCTTCCATCTTTCTTTCTACCCTCGCTGCACAGTTAGGTCACAGAATATGACTTGGAACTAGGGCTGAGTTTGGAAGGGACTCGGCCAGGATGGGGGAGGGAAGGGCCACAGGGCGCCCACTGTGGACTGTGACACCCTGGGGGACACTGGGTGGGCAGAGCCTGACTTCCCATTTTGATTATCCAACAAATATTTCTTTTCTGTTCTTTTTCTTTTTTTCGTGTGTATGTGTGTGTGTGTGTGTGTGTATTACTGGGGGTTGAACCCAGGGGCATTCTACCTCTAAGCTACACCCCCAGCCCTATTTTATTTTATTTTATTTTATTTTATTCTTTATTTTGAAATAGGGTCTCACTAAGTTGCAGAGGGCCTCACTAAATTGCTGAGGCTGGTCGCGAACCTGCAATCCTCCTGTCCCAAGTACAGGGATTACAACCGTGCACCACCATGCCTGGCTTTTTTTTTTTTCTTTTTTTTTTTTT
>PVJS01005685.1:0-10240 GCA_004027185.1 Glis glis | reverse complement strand
CCTAAGTCCCTATAGGTGCCTTGGATGTTAGGGCTGGGTATACAGACTAAACAAGACAGTCGGTGCCTGTCATGATAGACATTTAAGGGCTGGTCATCTGAAAGGAAGTCCAATTACTGATGGCCGTAATGGGGACTCCGGTGGAAATGCTGGGCTCAGGGGACCCTAAAGTCGTGGCATCTTAGAGCTGAGTCGGAGGACGGTGGGCATCGGCCAGGATCGGGGATGATCCATGCCCTGGGACAGGGAAGGACAGCAAGGGCCGCGGTCAGCACAGGGCAGGGGCGGCAAGAGAGGCGGTTACAAGGAACTGTTTGCATTTTTTTTTGGTGGCGCTGGGGAGTGAACCCCCAGGGGCATTCTACCTCTAAGCTACACCCCTTTTTATTTTTCATTTGGAAACAGGGTCTTGCTAAGTTGCTGAGGGGCTTGCTAAGTTGCCAAGGCTAACCTCGAACCTGCGATCCTCCTGTCTCAGCCTCCCAAGTACTCAGATTACAGGCGTGCGCCACCACGCCCAGGTGAACTGTTTCCATTTTACCAGCATCTCTGGCTGCGTCCTTGAGAGCGGACTGGACAGGGCGATCGTGGGAGCCCCAGGAGAGGCCGTGGGCTCCCCCCTCTCCTCAGAGCCCCCACCGGGCCCAGCAAGGCCACCGAGAGGCCAGGAAACGGTCCTCAACGGGGCCACGGACTTGGAATGGGTTCCCGTCCCGGCTGTACCCCTCACTGACCTGCTTAAATCACTTCCCCTCTCTGAGCCTCAGTGTCTCTGAGCCTCACCTGGAAAATGGGGGCAGTAACAATACCCACCATGGAAGAGCATTGGAAAGATAAATGGTGTCGCAAGCCTGTCATCCCAGTACTAGGGAGGCTGAGACAGGAGGATCACAGGTTCAAGGACAGCCTCAGCAACGTGGTGAGACTCTCATCAACCTAGCGAGACTCTATTTCCAAATAAAAATAAAATAGGGCTGGGGGTGTAACTCGGAGGTAGAATGCCCCTGTGTTCAATCCCCAGCACCACAAATAAAAAAAAAAAAGAAAGAAATCTAGATCAAGACAATGCATGGGAGGTGCCCAGAACAGGGGACTCCATCAGCCCCCAAGAAATGTTCGTGAGCAATTCTCCGCATCTCACAGGGTGGATCAGCCCTGAATCCCACCACAGGAGACGGGCCTCCATGGCCGTCCCCACCGCCGTGCAGGTTCCCGGCCTCCAGACCCGGCCTTTTGCCCCCTGCGTCCTCAGCTGAGGCACATCCTCCCACCCAGCATGGTCCCCACCCCAGACAGCAAGCTCATCCAGATGAGGGGTCCTCGGGGACCCTCGTCACCCAGACCGTCCTATGGAGCAGCAGAAGCGCCTGTCCTTCCTCCCTCCCCGACTTCCAAGGAGGCAAAAACGCCACCTTTGCTGGCCCTCCCCGCTGCTCAGTGAACAGCCCCTTCTAAAGGGAGGGACGCGGATCCCATGACAGCCGCTTCTCTGGGCTCAGGAGTCTGTCTATGCGGTCGTCCACCCAGGAAGCCTGGTCACAGGACAGCAGACCCCGGGCTGAGAGACGGTCCTGCAGCTGCCGGTCACCCCCGCAAAGGGGAACATGGGCCTCTGGGACAGGCCAAAAAAAGCAAAAGAAACGGTCCCAGGCTGGGCGTGGTGGCGCATGCCTGCAATCCTCCTACTTGGGAGGCTGAGACAGGATGACAAGGTTCACCGCCAGCCTCAGCTACTTAGTGAGAACCTGTTTCAAAATTTAAAAAAAAATAAATAAATTGGGCCCAGGTTGTAGCTCAGAGGCAGAATGCCCCTGGGTTCAATCCCCTGTACCACAAAAAAAAAAAAAAGGAAAAAGTACTTGGAAGGCTGAGACAGGAGGATCACAGGTTTGAGGACAGCCTCAGCAATGTAGCAAGACACTCAGCAAGCTAGCGAGACCCTGTTTCAAAATTTAAAAATAATAAAATAGGGCTGGGGGTATAGCTCAGAGGTAGACCGCCCCTGGGTTCAAACTCCAGTTCCACCAAAAAAAGGGGGGTCCTGAGGAACCCCAGTTTGGAAAATACTGGCTTTGACTGGCATATTCCCGGCTCCCTTCTTCTGGAACTTTCTTCATCCCTGGCATGGAGGACACAGAACAAAGGGCCCTGGAGGATGCGGTAGGGCTGAGGCCTCCGCTCCTCTCACGGACCTCTCGGCCTCTGCGGCTGTGGCGGCCCCACGCCGGGGACCCAGGAACACCCGGCCCTCACCCGGCCGCCCTGGCGCCGCCTCTCCTCCGAGCCAGCCGGCCAGTGGGCAAGGCCGCCCGCGTTATTGAGGGAAGAAATACGGCCTCGAACCCTTTCTGTAAAAATAACCTCCCGGCTCCTCCTTGATGGGTGAAGAAAAGTGCTTAAAATGCTTAGAGGGTATAAACAGCTTTTAATGAAGTTACATCGCCACATAATGGGTATCATAAAATTGCCTTCGTACGACGGGGTCCCAGGATGGCATTTATTATCGACTGCGCCGGAATAGTCTTTGCAGAGCTCCGGCAGCTGCAGAGGGGAAAATGCAAAAGTCTCCTTAAATTACCTGCTGGAAATAACCGGCGGAATTTTCCGCGGGGCCCCCGCGTGCCAGGGAAGCCGCCTTTGGGGTGGTCTGTCAGGCGCGGTTTGCGCGTTCTGAAGAACACAGGAGTTTCATTGCAGCAAAACAGATGTTCATCTTGTTTCTCCATCGGCTGTTTGATGAGAAATTTATTGCTCTTCCGCCGGGCAGGAGGCCCCTCTCGGCTGCAGAGTCTATTAGACAAGCCAGCAGCTGGCGGGGAGCCAAGGTGAGGTTGTTTTGATGGAACCATGAAAAGCCCTGGCTTCGAGGCGCCGGTAATAATGCAGTGGCTAGACTTTCCTGATTGGGCGATTGATTGGCCTGATTTGATTTATTGATCAATACCCTCCAATTTGGCGTCTGAGAAGCTGTACTAATCTTTAACTGTTGTGAACATCTCTGCCTGTTGGAGAATTAGACCCTGATAAGGAATGTATAAAAGGAATCGGGGCTTATCTTAATCACACACCGGGCCCCGGCGCTGCCCGAGCCGGCCAGGGCCTCCGCGCGCGGCCCCATCGCCGGGCGGCCCTGCGCAGATCTATAAATTGATGAAATTCAAAGCCTCCAGCATCGATTACCGTTATAACAAACAGTGGTGCACAGAATGTCTGATTATTTTTAGACAAAGATTCTGTTCTCTCAGCAGCAATTTTGCTGAGGCTGTCACCGACTCAGATGTCTACCCCTGATTGCAATTAGATGTGATACAAAAAAAAAAATTAAACTCTCCGCATCCTTACTCTTATTTCCAGTTATTAAATCTCTCTCTTTGTTTGCCGTTTCCTCATGATAGCTACAGCTGGATGAAATATTCCGTTGGCAGGAGAAATCCTTGAAATCCAGCGGGGCGGCAGCGGCCCGACCCGTTCATTGGATTATCTCTGATGGGGTGCGCCTAATCTTGGGGGGAGGGGAACCGGACAAAGGTGTGTGTGTGTGTGTGCGCATGCATGCGTGCACACAGCTGCTTAAAAATGCAGAGGGAGCCGGGCGTGGTGGCACACACTTGTAATCCCAGTACTTAGGAGGCTGAGACAGGAGGATCGCAGGTTCGAGGACAGCCTGGGCAATTTAGCAAGACCCTGTTTCAAAATAATAATAATAGAGCAAAAGGGCTGAGGGTGTGGCTCAGAGGTAGAATGCCCCTGGGTTCAAGCCTTAGTACCAAAAAATTAAAGAAAATAATAATAAGGCACAAATGGAAGGCTCGGTACAAACATGTTTTAGGCAGACCGGGGGGAGGGGGACACACACAAATCACCCTCTAAAGCCCTCCAGAAGGTCGTGATGCATTTAGAGTCCTCATTCCTTTTCTCTGCCGGCAGGACCTAGCCAGGGGGGTACCCCCATTGTAGGAGCCAGGGAGGTACCCCCATCCTAGGAGCCGGGGAGGTTCTCCCAAGCCACTGGAGCTCAAAGGTTGGCGCCACTTGAAATAATGAATTCCTCCAAACAGAGCCCGCACTTGGGAGCCCTTCCGCACTAAATCATACCTGAAGAGCCGGCCCCAGGTGATTGCGGGTGGGAACAAATTAGGCATTCCCCCTGACGCATGGCCGGCGGCCGGCAGCCCAGCGTGGGGCGGCCCATTCATCACACCGGCGCTCTCCGGGTTGATCCGTCTTCTCAGAGCCATTAGCCCCGGCGTCCTTGACGGCGGAACAGCTGTAAAGTCGAGCCCGTTGTGGGGTGGCCGAGACGGACGATTCATTACGCAGTTGGACGGAGGAGGCGCCGGTGCCGGTGCCAGGCCTCCCAGTCCCCAGAAGCCAGCTCCGCCAGGAAGTGGCAGCCGCCTGCTAATTTTAGAAGGCTCGTAGTTGGGGATGGAGAAGGGGGGTGGCGTCTTTGACTTTGGGGTCGAATGGGTCCTTTAGAAATTGGCTGAGCTCTGAAAGCATCGGTCACCGTGGGGCAGGGGGGCGACGTCATCTTTGGGGGGTCCTGGGACAGTGATTGTGGAGCCAGTCCAGGGACGGAAGGTCACTCCAGGGAAACTAGTGTACAAGACTGAGCTTCTGGGGACAGGTCAGAGGTCACTCTTGTCCAGTAATAATCAGAATAGCACCCGCCCTGGGTTCACCTCCAGCTGCTCTGAATCCTGCTCTGTCCGCGTCCAGGTGCACCTCCCGGCTCTCCAGTTACCTTAGGAGGCTGTAATAATTTTACCTGTTTGGTACATACAGAAAGCAAGGCTCAGAGACACTGAGTGGCCTGCCCAAGGTCACACAGCAAAGGAGAGGTGAGCTGGGCGCCGAGCTCAGTTGGAATCTAGGTTCCCGGTCCTAATCGAGGCTGCTCCGTATGTATTTGTTGAATGAATGCATGACGCACAAGCCTCCAGCGGGGCTCAGCTGGGCTCCTGGAGAGCCAAAGACAGAGGGCCGCCATCACTCCAGGCAGGCCGGGGATCTGGGCCCTGGCGGCTGCTGGAGCAGCCTTGGCTTTGTGCTTGTGGCCGTGGAGCTGTGCCCAGGCCCTGATCCCCTTAGGTGCAGTAGCCAGGTTAGTGTCACTAGGAAGCTTCCGTGCAAGAACCTCTCAGGGTGTGAGGGGCCTGGCCATGCAGAGGGGTCTCGGGACTCTGGGGTCTCGGGACTCAGGAGAGCTCATTGGTCACCTGGCTGGGATCTGGCTGGCCTCGGCTGTGCAGCACAGTGGCACAGTGACCCTGCCATCGGGTGGACCTCGTTCCTGGGGCATTGCATTCTTAATTCTAGTAACTGTGGCAAGCGACCGGACCTGTCTGGGCTTCTCCCTCTCAGGGTGACTGTGAGGACACAGTGAGTTAATCGATGTCACCGCGTCACCGTGCCCGGCACAGGTTTGATGGGGTGAGCCTTGGTCTAGCGCACAAGGAACGCCCGGCACCCCGGGACGACAGTTATGACTCACATGTTCACTCCTGGCCAGGGCACACGGGCGTCAAGGGACCTCCCTGAAGTCACTGAGCAGGCAAGTGGCCGGCTGGACATCTTTCTTGTCACCCTGTTCTGGACACGCTTGATCGTCCATATCTTTCCTCCTTTCCCTTTTCTCATCCTTGATGTTTGCGCAGTACCGGGGACCCACTTATAAGACAGGGGGCCTCTGCATGGCTGTGGGGAACGAGGCCGCTATGGGCTTGGGGGAGCGACATTCATCTTGGAGGTAAACTGGCAACATCTATCACATTTACAAATGTGCCTGCCCTGTGACTGTCCCCGTCTTGTCTAAGAACTTATCTTTTGGACACACCCACATGTGGACACCAAAATGAATGTCTCCATGTATTGGCGCGGTGTTAATAGTAAGAGCAAAGCCTGGGAGTAACCAAAGCATCCATGAGTGGGGGATTGGAAATAATCTAAGCGTCCGTGAGTGGGAGATTGGAAATAACCTAAGTGTCCATGAGTGGGGGATTGGAAATAACCTAAGTGTCCATGAGTGGAGGATTGGATGTAATATAAGTGTTTATGAGTGGAGGATTGGAAATAAAGTGTCCATGAGTGAGCGATTGGAAATAACCTAAGTGTCCATGAGTGGGGGATTGGAAGTAATGTAAGTGTGTATGAGTGGGGGATTGGAAAGAAAGTGTCTATGAGTGGGGGATTGGAAATAACCTTAGTGTCAGGGGCAGAGTGTGTGAAAATGACTTAAGTGGCCACAAGTGGGAGATTGGAAACAAGATAAATGTTCGTGAAGGGGGATTGGATACACGAAATGAGGCACATCCACACCGATACTCCATAATCCTAAAAAAGAAAGGAGACGTTCTTTCCTGATTAAAAAAAAAAAAGAAGAACCAGGCAAGATAAATCCCATGAAAACAGCATATCCCATAGCACGGTTTAGAATATGCTCTGAGCAAAGCAAAAGACAGACAGAACAGGTGCACGTGTTTGTTTGAGCATGAATAGAACGTCTGCGAAAGGACACAGGATAATGGTGGACGCCTCTGGAGACAGAGGAATCTTCGTGTTAAATATCCCTGTGCTGCTGCAGTGTTGATCGTCTGCATGCAGTACTTTAGCTGTATAAAGATCTCACACTCTTTTTATTAAAAAAAAAAAAAAGTAACGAGAAGAACTGGGATTCTTGGCGTCGGAATTGGAAGCAGATATTGGCACTGTGACTCCCTGGCTGGGTGGCCTTAGATCAGCCATGGTAACTCTCTGTGCCTCGATTCTGTCACCTGTACAATGGTGAGCGTGTGGGGGCAGGGGCAGGTTCTGTGAGAGGGACATGGAAACGGCTGGTCTGGACAGTTATTAGTGGTTTTGTTACTGAGGACAAAGGTGGCTCCCTGCGTCCCTCAGGGACCCACACACACCCGGGGCTGCCCCTGAGCCATTAGCCTGGAAAGTTCAGTAATGGATCCCCCCCCCCCAGAGCCCGGCTCTGCTGGTCACAGCTGTTATGTCAGCTCCGTTCCCAGCTCAGCCGAGAGGGACGCTGTCCTGACGCGGGAGTGCTTAAGCAGGCGTCTCTCTCTCCTTCCTCCCTCCTGTTCTCTCCTCCACCTTCCTCTCCTTCCCTCACTCTGAATTTCCCTTTCGCTTCCTCTCTGTATCTCTTTTATTCTTGCTTTTTCTGTTCTTTCCTCTCCATTCTCCTCCCTTAGGTCTAAGAGCCTGAGCAGTGACCCAAAGTATGAATTCAACAGTGATGTGGTGGCCGGGAAGGGACTATTCTAGACCGTGCAAAGGTCCTGTGGCTAGGTGTGACTAAGTGTATTCCAGCCATAACTGGACAAGGGTGACTCCGGGGAGTGCACCTCCCAGCCGTACTGTGGGGTAAGGGTGGGAGGATGGAGCATGGAGCCAGAGTCACTGGGTTTGCCGTCCAGGCCCACCACCCGCTGGCCATGTGACTGCCTGACCTTGTCACTCTGCACCTCAGCCTCCTCCTCTGTAGATGGCATAAACCGGAGAGGGTCACTGAGAGGTGGACACAGAAGTCTCTGTAAACATGTAGAGAATGAGCTGGCTGGAGGCCGGGCTAGCCAGGTGTTTACCCAGCTGCTGCTCTTTGTAACCTGATCTGTGCTCGTTGCTCCGCAGGGGGCTGTGGCTAGGACTCTGTGTCCCACAGCTGTCTGGATCCCATGAAACCTGCGTCATGTCACGAGCCATCTTCCTTTGTACGCCGCTGCCTCTGGGCCTTTGAATGTGCTATTCCCTCTCTGTGAAAGTCCCTTCCCTCGCGTAGCCACAAGCCAGGCCGGCAGGGCTGTCCGAGGCGTCGGGGAGTGAGTCTGATGGCGTCTGTCCTCACAGAGCTCTGGCCAGAAGTGGCTTCCGCTGCCCTGCGCCGGTGACTGCAGACTGGCCCACCGGCCCGCTGCCTTGCACACACATATGCGTTTGGGGTGCAGGACCAGCGCCCTGGCCTGTGATCTGGTACAAGTCACGCCCCCTCTGGCCACCAGCAAAGGCCAGGCCCAGGTTGACCCTTGCACCTCCCTGGTGCCAGAGCTTCCCACTGCGGTGCCACCGGGCTCCAGAGTTGACCTAAGGGGGCAGCCAGGGTTGTGTGTGAATATGTGGGCACTAGAACCGGGTTAACTGGGTTCAAATTCCAGTACCGCTCCTTGCTTGCTGTGTGTCCTTGGGCAATTAATCTTACCTCTCTGGGCTTTCGCTTCCTTGTGTGCCAAATGGGAATAATAGTAATCTCACTTTATGGGGCTGTTAGGAGGATTAAACAAAGCAGGGGCACGGAAGGGTGCCTGGCACGGAACGGGCACTCGGGACGTTGGGCGGAATGAGCGAGCGTGTCAGGAGTCAGTGGGTTGATGGCCAGGGTCCCTCGTCCGTGGCCTGCGTGTTAGTCAGCTTTCCATCACTGTGACCAAATTACCTGGCAAGAACGACTTAGAGGAGGACATGTTTGGATTGGCTCAGGGTGTCAGAGGTTAGTCCACGGTTGGCTGGCTCCGTTCCTCGGGGCCTGAGATGAAGCAGACCATCATGGAGGAAGGGTGCCGCAGAGGCATCTGGGAAGCAGAGAGAGAGGGCGAGGAAGGGGCAGCGCATGTCGTTATCACTTCCTCCAGCCAGGCCCCACCTCCTGGCCGCCCATCACTGTCGATGGATTGACACCCTCAGGAGGAGACCTAGCTCAGCATCCACTCATCGCCCCAGAGCTCCACCTCTGAACCGTGCTGCGTTGGGGACACCACGCGTTCTACACTGGAGCCTTTGGGGGTGGGGAGGCATCTCCGATACAAAGCATGACTCTCACATGCTCGAGGCCAGACCCTCCGCACCTGCCAGGTGGCGATGGTCCATCTGGTGCCCTCCTTCCCGTTGACGGCTGGAATGCAGCCCCTTCCTCCTTCCCCAGCGTGTTGGCACCTGGATTCGTTTGCACAGGAAGTAACACGTGAGCCCAAGTCTCCCCTTTCCCCATCAGATCTGAGAGCAATGCGCTGGCCCCAGCATCCTCCATGGAGACCCGCAAAGGCGCTCTGTGGATTCTTATGACCGCCTGGATCTGGGTCTGTTTGATGGGTCTCAGTCCGTGGCGATTGCCGTCTTCCTCTCACCCACAGAGCCGCTTCAAGTCAGCCCCGGTGGCCTGGAGGGCTTCCTCCATTCCCAAAGTCCTCAAACCTACCATCTTCCTGTCTCAGCCTCCCAAGTACTGGGATTACAAGCTCGCACCACCACACCTAGCTGTCACTGTTATTAAGCCCATTTTATACATACATAAACTGAGGCTTGGAGAGGCTCAGTGTCATGCTGAATGGGCAGAAATCGGATGCTGCACCCAGACCTGGTGTCCATCTGTTTCTTCCACATCAAGAATCCGATCCTGGCTGTCACTCACGGCATCCCTGGGGAGCCTCGGGCTCCGTCCACCTCCCTCTAGGGAACTTTGGTTCATATTTGTGGATGATGGCAAAGAGGATACTGTACCAGTCCAGGCGAGCGGTGATGGGGGCTTCGCGGCAGTGGACACGGCAAGATGCCGACTCAGGAGGATTTTGAACAGAAGGAAAGAGCTGTTCCCCTCCCTCCACGCCCCAGAGCAGTCATCCCAAAAAGTGCACGGATGAGAGGCCACAGCTCAGCAAGCTGTCACAGTGAACTCACCCGGGAGCCAGCACCAAGATCAAGAGACAGCGCCCCAGCCGGGCGTGGTGGCGCATGCCTGTCATCCCAGCACATGGGAGGTTGAGACAGGAGGGTCACAGGTTCGCGGCCAGCCTCAGCTACTTAACGAGGTTCTCAGCAACTTAGGGAGACCCTGCTTCAAAATAAATAGGGCTGGGGGTGTAGCTCAGAGGTAGAATACCCCCTGGGTTCAATCCCCAGTATTATTATGAAAGAAAGAGAGAGAGAAAGAGAGAGAGAGAGAGAGAGAGAAAGAGAGAAAGAGGAAAGAAAGATGAAAGGGCCGGGCGTGGTGGCGCACGCTTGTAATCCCAGTACTTTGGGAGGCGGAGACCGGAGGATCCGGGTTCGCAGCCAGCCTCAGCGCTCTATCTCTCTCTCCCTGTCTCTCTCTCTCTTCTCCCCCCCCCTCTACCTAGTGAGGCCCTCCGCAACTTCGTGAGACCTGGTTTCAAAATAAAGTATAAAAAATTAGGGCTGGGGGTGTAGCGCGAAGGTAGAACGCCCCTGGGTTCAATCCCCGGTACCACAAAAAAAA